>CM045580.1:2452913-2544957 GCA_024721215.1 Cheumatopsyche charites | reverse complement strand
AAAATAATATTTATATTTATCTATCTATTTTCTATATATAAATAAGAACGAATATACATATGTGAATGCGTGTGTGTATGTGTGTGTTACCTATTGACTTCGAAACAGCTGATCCGTTTGTCGCGAACATATATATTTCGGTTATTATAAACAAACCATATAATTTATATGATCAATTTAAAGTTTCGTTAGTCATTATAAAAAAAAATGCCATTCAAATTTCGTAATATAATTTAAAAAAAATATTAAAAATATATCGGTTCCAAACGTGTTAATTGTTCGGTCATTGAAGGGTCAGAAACGAATTTCCGGTCGATCCGATCCGATTCGTGCTTCGAGACGCGACAAAAACAAAATGGCCGAAAATTAATTGTTTTCAAAAATTAATTATTATATTTGAAAATGTAAACAAAGCGAGCGCCGCGGCCGACGTTCACTTGATATTCGAAAATGCTACCTATCGATAATCAGCGTTAAGGGTCAGAATTGTATGAAGGTATTTATATACAGATTTTTTTCCGAAATATCCAGAAGATACGAAAAGAGATCTTATTGCATCGGCCGTAAGATCCAAATTACCGTATTTTTGTTTCGTTTCAAATCAAATGCGGTGCAAAAGATGCAAAGCTGCTATGCTTGAAGATTTTCCATACAAAATCCCGGACAGACGTACAAATACGCTTAGCGTATTTATATTATAGATTAGGGGGATAGGTCTAGAAAACCGCGTAAAACGAGGTATGAAAAGAGAATTTTATGAAGAAAATTTATAGATTTAATACCTCGACAACTTTATAACATGTTTAAAATTAAAAGTATACATAATCACATAATTGTAATTTTATTATTTCGCCTTCTCACTGCTATATTCTAATTCTTATTTGTTGAATCTGATGCAACACAAGCGTTTGTGTGACACGTGCCACAAAATATGTTTGATTTCTTAAAAAATATATTTTTTTATTGACCGCGTAAAAGTGAAACCGCGTAAAATGGGTACCGCGTAAATTGAGGGATGAGTGTATCTATATAATTCGTGGAATTAAACTTTTCTTTTTTTAAATCGATATGCTTGATGAAAGTATAATACATACAGATACACGTTTGGTAAATTATAATTAGTAAATGTACGTACATTACTTATTATCATAGGTATATAGTTAATGTTATCTTTGCTTCAGTATCTTGTGTTAGTTATGTCTTAGGGCAGTTATTAGAGATCGTATGTTATGTTTCACTGTTTATGTTTAGTTGGAAACTGAACGTGTAAATTGATCATGCAAGCACAATTCAACAAACGAAACAAATTATATAGGTTATGCGATAATAATAAAAAATATATACTTAAAGTGTATTTAGAAATTATTTTTCGTCTGATCAATTCGAAAACAAATAGTATTTAAATTAATATGGCCTATACTTATTGTTAGACTAAATTAATGTTATTTGAAAATAATACGAGTACCTTAAATTAAACAGAAAATCAATCGAGAGCACCAAATAACATTTCTAAAGATCGGTTTTGTTGCTTAGCAATCCTAAAATTAGTCAACATGAAAAAAACAGTTAACTAACAAAACAGTTACTTAAACTTAAATAAACGCTTTCTAGCCGCATTCGAGAATCAAATCGATCCAAATTTCACCTTTAATCGACCGACTTCGGTGAAAATCGCGCTTAAAAAACCGCTCAAAAAACAAACACGAGCATTTTTCAAGTGAAAAACAAACGGAATTTAAAAGCTGTAAGGGCTTCTGGGACACGACCTTAATTACGCCCCCGTAAATAATAATGCAAAGCATTAAGCACACGGCTCTCCGTTTAAATCTCGCGCGCATAAACGCGTCGACGGGCGAAACAGGAATCATTGAAATTTTAATCAGCGAAATCATCGTAATCCCGCTGCAGAGAGCGAATTTATAATCCCACACCGGCAATTCGGATTCTGTGCCTACTGTTTCATTGTTCGCCAATTTTAGGTTTGCGAGCGCCTATTAGCGCTTTACGTATATAAAATGTTCGCTTTGTGTGATTTTTTTGTCGTGCTTTGTCTTATTTGGCCGTGCGATTTTGTAATATAGCCGTGCGATTTCATGATATGGCCGCGCGGTGCTATAATACAGTCACACAATCGTCGTGCAAAATCACAATTGTGATTTTCGATGTTATAAATGCGCGAATCGATTCGTACTAATCGAAATATTGTTGTGTCTGCTGATGGTCTTAATATTATATTATATTAGTATACTCTATTGATAATGTAGCAGTATAAAACATTTGTGCATGCGACATCGGGTTTCAGTGTTTCGTAATGCTGGGTTTAAGTCGAATTAAATAATCAATATCTTTCAAATATTCAATCAAAGTGATCGCTTTACGAAACTGCTCCTAAAAATATATTCAAAACCTTCTCTGTATTGAATGAATTCGATCAATTTTTTCTGTAGATTCGTATTTAAATGTTGAAATATATACTTGTGCTTTGTAACTTTCAACTTGAGACTTTTCCCGGAATATAGAAATGGTTAAGTTGGGTTAAGTTGCGAGATGCAACTTACAAATCGCTAGTGTATTTCGGTCTTCAGAGTTACTTTGAAAGATTCTTTCGCAGCATCCGTATGCAGATTCTAAGTAAGACTTAACTACTCGAGTCGAATTCAAAGATTATATAATTCATATATTTCTACATCTAACGGTAAGAAAATGTATATTTTTAAAGAAAATCAATCGACATAATATTTTCAAAACATACTCTTCACTTTGTTTTCAATTCATCTCACAATATTACATCTTCCATTTAACATTCACAAACCGAATTCTGAAGACAACGAACATCATCTCAACAGACAAAACATCTTCAAATAACTTCGCAACGCAAACACCTCTCAACAACAACAGCATTCATATTTGTTATATTATACATACAATAAGAAGGTTTACGACGCCTGATAGTAGGTTGGTCGACCGAGAAGTTCGCAAGCGTCGGATTAGGTCCACTCGACGATTTCGTCTGATCAATTTTAATTAGGCACGAACGGGGTTCAACATTACCTTAGGATTAACGAAAATTCGATGCATTATTCAGAGATGACTTTTTAATTATGCGACGTGATGAAAAAGATCGTTTCGTTTGAGGATTTTTGATGATTCGTGGGTGTCATATGTTAAGGGTATGTTCACATAAGATTATAAGGTTCGTTTACATAAAACGTATCTGTAA
The DNA here is from genome assembly GCA_024721215.1 of Cheumatopsyche charites. Lineage (NCBI taxonomy): Eukaryota > Metazoa > Arthropoda > Insecta > Trichoptera > Hydropsychidae > Cheumatopsyche > Cheumatopsyche charites. The sequence goes on along the minus strand of CM045580.1, from coordinate 2,541,737 downwards.
ATATCCGTACGTACGTATGTTATTTATAGACTAATTGATGATTTTTTGACAGTTGAACTTTCTAGAATTATTGTATGTACGTCTGGTAATGTTTTTGCTTCATTACATTTAATATTTTGCAATTTTTATAGCTTTTTTATAGTGAAGTCGCAGCAAATATTACGCTCGGTCTACACATATATTGGAATTTATAACAGATTAGTTATTTAATTCAAATTGACATAAAGTGCAGAGCAAAAATAATTTATTAAAGGTATAAATCGCTATCCATTAATTGAAAGAATATCTTTTAACTGGAATAAAACATCTTCTAATAAGAGATATATTTTATATTGATGTAACGTACAGCGAACGTTTTCAGTTAAACATTAGTCTAATGGAAAGATTATGGCTTAATAGGTTTAATGACCATGCGCTCCGGCTAAAGGGATTTTCATTATTCTGCAGATTTGTGCTCTCCACCTCGATTAAATAACCGATAATTTCATAAAATGAAATTTTCGATATAACAATGCATTATTATAACGATTATTCTACATTTTATATTTAATTAAATTGCACGAAAAGAAGTGAAATTGCTTATAAAATTACAACAAGAGTTTCGCGAAAAAAAACTCATACATTGTTACCCCCAATTGTAGTCTTTTTTATTAGAGAAATTTTCTTCGGCCGAAACGTGACCGGAGTTGAACAAACGTGCTAACCTACCTTTATCTAATGGAAACAATAATGTGATAATGAGAGCCAACTCGGAAGTACAAGTTGGAAAATTCGCAAACACTCTTGTTATTCCTTCGCAGGATATTTGACTCAGATCACGCAGAAACGGCTTATATAAACGATTCTCGGATTTCGTACACAAAATTCTAAGTGACTCTTTGAACGAGTGAAAAATTCAAATTTTAAGAATATCGTTGTCTTATTCAAATTGTGAAATCGTATATACATACATAAAAATTTGTTTATATTATAATTTGAAAAAATATCAAAAACTCACCGAAATTCTGCTAATCTGCAAAATCGCTCGTTGCACTATACACAATTTTATATTAACAACATTGCACTATACACAATTTTATATTAACAACACTGAATTTTACACACTTAAAATAACAACACATTCACATATTTCTTTACACATGTTGGTTATGCTTTTTTATTATTATTGTGTTCGATTTTTTAACAATCGTCGCGAACGGATGTTAAATTAATTGTTATAATTTTAACGAAGATATCGATTTTTATCGAATTTCTTTTAATTACGCGAGTGTTATGTTGAATCGAAAAAACTATGCTTAATATTTAAGGTATACATTATTTTTAAAACACTCTTATTCACTGATGATTAAAACACTATTTTGTTTTAACGAGACTCGCTCTGATCACGAAATTAATTATTACGTGATTCGTAAAAATCGCGAAATTCGAAAACGACCGAATTTATAATACGACACGTCTTTATTCGAAAGGTCACTGACCAATACTGAATTTGTATTTGTAAAGAATCGCAACAATAATTAAAATGATGAAATAGATAATTGCTTTGTTTATCAATGGTGCGTTTTATGTACAAGTTCTATCCGGTGTTAGTTCGAAGTCGATTTGTGACAATATTATTTTTTTACGATCACAAACATTTTATTTGTATCGATTAAAATATTCAAACTGTGGTTATCTATTTACGATCAAATTAGGGCTGCCAAATTTATTTAAGTGTAATTTTAGTCTTTAAAATGTTGATATGAAATACGCATACACTAAATTCGATTTTATAATCCGATAACACATACATATGACGACTAAAAAGGCCAAGAGGTAAAAGTGATATTTTCGGCAAAATTAAGTTATGTACAGGAATCTCTTCTATGTACGCTCATAAATTATATTTTGTAGTAAAAGGATATAAACGAACTTACCAAGATATACACGTATTATCAAATTATCGGCCTCCTTCTAATACATACATGTATTAGTCACTGAATCATGAAGTCACTTGTACCCTTTGACTTTTTCAATCGTCATATATTATAAAATTTCATCAACTGGAACGCACACCAAAACGATTTCGAAAAACTCTGTTTTAAAGAAACATAAAGTGATACTCGCTTTTTTTTAATGATATATGACGATCGAAAAGGCCAAGGGATACAAGTAACATTTGAGTTATGTACAGGAATCGCTTCTATGCATGCTCATTTATCTGGTGGCAAAAGGATGTAAATGAATTCAGAACGTGTGCCGAGATATGTATATCATCAAATCAGTCGACCTTCTTCTAATAGATGTAGGTACATGGTCAACTCGGTCACTTGTACCCCTTGGCTTTTTCAGTCATCATATGGTATATTAATTCTAAATGTATATGAAACGATTGTAATAAGACGAAAATATAAGATTTTCGCAATATTAGCAGAATTTCGAAAGAAAAACGTAATTTTTGGGTCGTGCACCCTAATACATGTAGGTACGTGATCAACTTGGTCACTTGTATCCTTTGGATTTTTCAGTCATCATATGGTATATTAATTCTAAATGTATAAAAAACGATTATAATAAGACGAAAATATAAGATTTTCGCAATATTAGCAGAATTTCGAAAGAAAAACGTAATTTTTGGGTCGTGCACATGCGACGCGAAGAAACACAGATTTTCCGGCCGGCCGAGTTTTCCCTTTGCATAATGTAATGTAATATTGGGACATTATCATTTCATCTTGCTCGACAGAATTCCCTCGGATGTCTCCTCATCTTGATATTTTTCATCCCGACTGTCTTTCTTCGCGGCTTGCCATTTTTTTTTCCCTTCATTTTCCCTATATACAACTCGGGGGCACACATTATTTTTTCCCTTTCACTTTTGACTCGTCCAACTGACTCGGATATAATCTGATGTTTGAAGGCATCGGAAAATCTCATTTTTGTAATGCACGACGCGACATTTGGCATTTGCGGTGAAATTTTTTAATAAAAAAAATACGTGCACGTTTCGTTTTTTTCGCGTTTTATTATATTATACGAAGGCTCTTTCGCAATTTTCGCTCTGAAATGGAAACGTTGTCGCTTTTCTTTCTGCCTAATGCCGGGGAAATTTCGTAAATCATATTCCTTTGAGCCGAAATATAAATTTCAGAGTATGCGAGCAACACGTGGTGTCGTGTTTCAGGTTTCAGCTGAAACACTTGTGGCACTAAAACGTTGCAGTTCTCCTTATGTTTCGATTACGAGGTGAATGTTCAAGTTTGTTACGGTGCTCAGCTCAAACAGTTTCCATACGTGTGTTAATCCAGATGAACTTATCCTGCACGCGATATAAAGGGAATGCGAATCCGTATTTTGATCCTAAAATTTATTTAAACATGATAATAATAATCAAGGAACTCATGTACATATAACTACTGAATTTCACAAAGAAAACAAGTGATCTTTATATCGATATTGAGTTGAGTACAGAAAATGGTTCTATATACATATGATACGGAACAATTTTTTGTGCTTAATTTAATTTCGATAAAAAAGGTCATTTGTGCTCTTTGTGTAATTTAGTCGTTTTATATGAGCCGTTAATTGTACAATTCCATAAAACAATAATTTAAGTAAAAATATCAATCACGTTTGATTAAAATTCTTTCAACTATCTTTATTATTCCTATTATTCGAAATTAAAACATACTTACTATTATTATAACTAGCAGTAGTACCTAAGATTATAATTTTTGAGGCGATCTATATCTACCCTCGCTCACAATTTCGAAAATTCCTAAATTATTAATATTAAGAGAAATTCACGTACCTAATATATTGAAAATAATTTGAATATCTTTTGTTTATAATAGTTAAGTACTGATTTCATACATCGTTGAAAAGAATTCTTAAACAGCTGATCCGTTTGCCGCGAAAATTTTCAACTTTAACTTTCGGGCTTTGTTTGTAATCATAATTTATATACATGAAAAATATTGAAAAAAAAATCAAGTCTGAATGAGTTAAAATATTGTCCAGTTTTTAATGTGTAAGAACGAATTTCCGGTCAATTTACATATTCACAGATGCGATAAAAAAAAGACCGAAAATAATTGTTTCCGAAAAATTGATTATTATAAAAAACAAAATTAAAATGAACTCAAAAAGTAATAATCAAATAAACCTCTGGAACAGCATTCATTGAGCTGCAAAACTAAATAATGCATATTTATATTTCGGTTATTATAAACAAACCATACAATTTATATGATCAATTTAAAGTTTCGTTAGTCATTATAAAAAAAATGCCATTCAAATTTCGTAATATAATTAAAAAAAAAAATTAAAAATATATCGGTTCCAAACGTGTTAATTGTTCGGTCATTGAAGGGTCAGAAACGAATTTCCGGTCGATCCGATCCGATTCGTGCTTAGAGACGCGACAAAAACAAAATGGCCGAAAATTAATTGTTTTCAAAAATTAATTATTATATTTGAAAATGTAAACAAAGCGGTCGACGGTGGCTTGATATTCAAAAATGCTACCTATCGATAATCAGCGTTAAGGGTTGAATTTGTACGAAGGTATGTATGTACAGATTTTTTTCCGAAATATCCAGAAGATACGAAAGAAGATCTTATTGCATCGGCCGTAAGATCCAAATTAACATATTCTCTTATTTAGTTTCGAATTAAATGCTGTGCAAAAGGTGCAAAGCTGCTATGTTTTGCACCGTCTGAATTTGACGCTTGAAGATTTTCCATACAAAATCCCGGGCAGACGTACAAACAAACGTACAAATACGCTTAGTAAATTTATATTATAGATAAGTAACGAATGAGGTCAGTTCACATTAAAGTACTGAATTAATCCTTGCAATCATATATTATTCGTCAACGGAACAAATTTTGTCGTTAAATAGTAATTATTTTTATTCTTCAGAAAAAATATTTCTCATTTGAAAAGTTATGACTGTACTTAGATAATTCATTAATATATAAATCTAATTTTTAAAAGTAATAATATAATGAATGAATTAAGAACTTTCCTTGAGTCGTATAATTCACCATATTATAACGAAGCCATATCCGAGTCGAAAAAAAAAGAAAATACGCTTCTCCGAACGTTCTTATATATTTTTCACGAGCTTCGAAAAAAAACTGAATTTTCTCCAGTGAAATCCAAGTCTATTAAGAACTTTTATCTAGCAATTAGATTCAATTTGCGAACATTCATCAAGAAATAATCCGAATCTAGATCCAGTCGTTCGAAAATAGCAACCGAGTCTCTCTCCGGAGACTGGATTAATTGGTTCAATTCGATAATTCTGTTCCATGGAGGTTTCCGTTAATAAATAAACACACTAGGCACGAACACAAAGCCTGTTTCAGGATGATCCTGAAACAATCGCTAGTGGTCCAATAAATTATGAGCTTTAACTGACACCAGAGCTTCAGATGAAAATGTGAATATTTGACAGAAATTATCACAAGTAAATCCTTTATATGATTCGCTGAATGGGTTTAATTTTCTATTTTATCAAAATTTAATTGAATTATTTTCGATTATAAAGTTTCGCTCGGTCGATTGAAAATCAAATTTGTCAATTTTAATTGCCGCCGATAAATTTTCGCAGCTTTTCTACGATATATGCGTATCGAATTCCGTAGTAAATTAGTTTTCGATACCTGTTCCCTATGTTCGTTGGTAATAAATAATGCGGAAGCTGCACGAATTTTTTCGCGGAATACGCACATTTCATGCCTATATATCTATCTCTGAATATTTTCAATAAAACATTGGAAATATTCCGCGTCGAATTCGAAATATCTAAAATGTGACATTCGCGTATGTTCACGTCAATATTCCGATCAATATCAAGTTATTGAGAAGGAATTGCCAGTAGATATAATAGTAAGTATTCGATCTAAATAACAATTCAAATATATTTTTAATTTTTATGAAAGAAGCATTATTTATAGATCAGACGATGTTACTATTCAATTAATTAAGTGCAATTATGTTGGGTTTATTTGATGCAATTTAAGTTTTACAAGTAAATATTTCACAAAGGTCTGTTCCGATTTTGACGAAACTTTGCAGAAACGTATGTAGTTTGAGTATAGATATAAAATAGTTGTAAATAACGAAAACTCAATTTTCAATAATAATTTTTCAGTAATCATAGGTCTACGTTCAATATACATATGTATGTATTTACTAAGTGCATTAACTAGAAAAATGTTTAATATGAATTGTTTAGAAAGAATTAGATATATAAAGGTGACAATGATAATGAAATATTTTGAACAATAATTATAAAAGAAAATGAAATTTTATTTTGTAAATGTATTTAGTGACTAAAAAAATATTAAAAATTGTATTTTTCACTATCACAACTTCTTGTCTGCACTTGCACTACATTTTTACAAAATTTCGTTAATATCGGAGGGACTGGATTAGGTCGATTTTTTTTTAATTAAATTACGTTTTAGATAAGATCTAGTATCATTCCAAAGGTTTACATCTCAAGTCCTGAAAAAAATCAATAGATTCTTCGAACAATCGTCCGATTGTCTGAAGCGCCTTTCAGCCGAAAATCGCGATTAAAAACGCGCGCGAATAAATTTCGAGCACTTAAAGAGGCCCGACTTAAGTGCTCGAAACGTAAAAGTTAAATATGCGTAAAAAATACAAGGGTTTGCCCTTAAAGAAGGGGTCAAATTCGAATTTTACGAGCGATTCGTTTCCTACGGGAATAAAAGTCGCGCTCTTTGTGCAGACAGGTGAGTCTGAAAACGATTCTTGTTTCAGACTGTTTCAGGTGTTAAACCGTTTTGTGTCGTTGTCGAGATTCTAGTGATTTTTTTATGTGATTTTCGATAATAGAATTGAGTTTGATAAAGCGTTTGTGTATCCCGAGTTCGAGTCGTGTTGGGGTCTGGCCAAAGTTACATGTGGTTTTTTGTAATAGATATTATATTATGGATATTTGGTCGTTAGCTTATATGATAATTTGGATTCATACGTTCTGTTTGCCATAATGAGATTTAATCGGTTTGACGTTAATTTGAGGCTATTGGTGTGTATTGAGTAAATTAGTATATGAGACATTCATTGTATAGTGGGATTAAGTCTACTTTTCGAATTTGTTAAGTCATTAGGTAGATATATTCTTGTTTCTTTCATGTGTGGAATATGTTTTGTTTGTAAAAATTTATTTTTAAAAAAGTGGATAATAATTGAACTTTTGAAATCAAATGAATCAAAGAGAAATCAAATTTGAACACTTAATTAAATCATATTTTGTTTGCAACTTAAAAATTTAATATATCGACGGATTTGTTATAAATATCCAAATTCATATTTGTTCATGAAATTTTGTGTATGCGTAAGGATGATTGATGAGAATTACTTTAATGAAATATATTCGAACGTACAAAGTTTAACATTCGACAAAATAAGTTTACATAAATTGTACATAATGTAAATATAGTTACAAATCCTCTCAATGTTGTATTTAATTTAATAAACTACTAATAGAAACTCTAATTATTTTAATATTTCAATGAACTGAACGTACGGAATAAACGGCGCGACTATTAAAACGAAATCAGAATGCACAATTTGACGTTAACGAACGCGAAACTTTCGAAATTTCCCGCTTAAATTTAATTAGCTAACGAGCTTTTCCACCGAAAAAAAATAAATAAAGAAAGACCCACGTCAAGAGCCTTCTCGGGTTTTATTGAATGCAAAAAATACGTTCGAATTAATCTGAAAACTTCGAAGCATCGCATCGCTCTCGGAACTTTGGCTTATCTCTACGCAAAAACGAACAGTCTTTTATTGGAAAACGTTAAATTAAAACCGGCGGCTAATACTCGTATTTATGCCGCAGTTAATAGCGTAATGAGTGGATTTTAACGAGTACTATTCGTTTGCACAATATGAAATCCTCACACTCTAGTTTGAACTACAGTAATCCCTTGTAATGTGCGAATTCCGAAGACGCGTTTTTGCAATATGATTTTTTGCTTTTCACGTTTGATCAAGACACAATTCTTAACTATATTTTTCATATCTCATTGTCAGAGCGAAAAAAAAATACTGTTTACTTCTATCCTTTGATTTAAGCGGTAGATAATTCTCATTCGAACAACGTGTAAATTGAAACTGCGTAAAAAAAAGATTAAAATTTCGTGCAAATTCAAGGGATATTTTCCATTATGTAAGGAAATGCAGTCAGTCAGTACTGTTTCGAGGTATTTTTAAATGTCTGAAATATTGTTATAGGTAACTATCGAAATAATCCCCACACTAAGTCTGACTGAAAAAATGATATTATATCAGTATTGTCGGTGTTTTTGAAGGAATTAATTCATAAATTGAGATATTCGAGTTATCTATTGTTATGCCCGTCGTCCATTTGTGAACGAAACGGTGTGGACAAAGGATACACCTATACATAAAAAGGATATTCCTATTTGACTAGAATGATCGATCTTATAATTAGAATGAATTCACTATTGTCATAAGCTAGTGTTATCCAGCATTAACTTTCTCAATTATTTTTCGTATTACGCGATTTCGCAGGACGCGGAACGAATTATCGGGGACAGCTGTACTCTGGACCGCTAAGAGGCTTTTCCGAGGAAAATCCAGAATTTTCCCGGAAGCCTATGTATATATAAATAGGTCCATATTGACTACGGCCATCCACTCCATCGCATACCCTTCCACACAGGAGGTATCTGGCCAAATCCAGTCAAGTGGAACTTCCACAAAGCTTCCCCATGAATAATAAAAGCGATGCAGGTCGCACACACTAAGGCTTCTTCGTTCTTTCGTGCTTGTTTCCATTGTATTATTGTATGGATGGATATATGTGTATATGTAGGTGTGTGCATATTTTCAATGATGAAAGATTCAAGCCCGGCTCTAACTGCAAAGGTGGCGGTCGGTGGCTTTGAATAGTTGATTGGACTTTTCTCAATGCAACCCTCTGGGGGTGCATTTTGGATTTTCTGCCAGTAGCTTGATTGTGTGAACGAATCACAGATCGGAAATTACTGAAATAAAGTTTTCGAAAATAATTTATAAAATATTCCTCTGAGAGAACAAGCAGACATTAGGACATTCGGTGAATCAAAGAAGTCACTAAAATCTACCAATTTTACATAGATACAACTCTCACAAATATCGTATAGAATTCAAATCCAGCATAAGAAGTAATTGAGTCCTACATAGTATTTACAAACGTTAGCTTAAAATAAATGGCTAAAACTTAGGAAAGTTTTCTCACAATCAAATTATTTTGCATATGTTGACTGTATAATTTTCGATTTTAAACATAGTCGACTAATAGTGCATACATTTACATGTATAAGATTCCTCAATTTATTTAATTTGCAAAAATCTGTTAAAGATTTATCCACTAACGAAATTATAACCATTTATCTAATATATTATATATTTTTCCATATTGTTGCATATTATATACAAATTCGATAATTTGATAAAATATTTGAACGCTACAGCTAAATACAATTCATTTTACAATGTCGTTAAGCACAGTCGCATTTAAACGCATATTAAGCACATATTATGATCATTAAGCGCTCACACGATAGTACTTAACGGATTATGTATCGATTTTATATTTACAACTGAAAGCTTGATGGGTTTTATACTTGTACAGATAATAACAGCAATTTATCTGTCACAATGTAATACGATGCTTAACTCAAAAACTGATTTATTCAACGATAAGTACGTTCATATTCGATAAACTTCAAAAATTTAATATCGAAACTTATTAATAAACTCGTTAGAGAAGTTTATTAAGCGGAAAAAAATGCGAAAACTCCTTCGGCCCAGATTCTCGAGACAAAAAACGAACACACTCTTCTAGCAAAAACTTTCAGTATGATCGAACATTTTTTTCATCTTCAGCTGAATAACCTTCAGTTTCATGTGCGTTTTCATTATTCGACGAAACGAGACAAATAAAAAGATATCGAAAAACCCTTCGATCATTACGATCTTACATAGAATACTGTTCCGTTCGCGAATAAAGGGAAAATCCGGCGCATGAAATATTCGCAAAGCGAAGAATCGCAGAGAGGTCCCCTTTTACATTTCATGTGAGTTACAGTGAAATCGTGATATATTAGTGAAGTCATGATTTCATTGACGTTTTAGTCTTCGTTCGATTCATATTCGGTCATGAAATCTAGTTTAAAATCGCGATTTTTTATCGTGTTTCAATGAAATCGTATCTTTTGGAATTTACGCAATAGTGAAGTACTAATGTAAGATTGTTTTACAGAGCTATTTGCAGTTTAACAATTATTATATAACAGTTTGAAATTCATTAAATAGTTATCGATAATTAACAAATTGCAATGAAATGATTGAATTTAAACGACAATATATGTAGGTTATCCCACACCACCATCACTAACAATTCTTTTCATGTTCAAATAACAGATTAATTAAAAAGATTATTACCTTAACATTGTAATCTCAATCGATAAAATCAATATTATCGACGGATAATAGATATACTATCAATTGTGTTAGTCGATAGCTCGTATCAATTCATGCACAAACATCTTATACAATCAAGTACGTATAGCTTAGTATTCATACGCAATCCATGTACGTATAGTCTAGTATTCGTACACATTCCACGTAAGCATAACCCAATATTTGCACTCGAAACATATCAATATAACCCACACCCATAACTAAATCAAAAAGCATATTATTCTATACACGAACCGAACATCAATAAGTAACCAGCTGTAAAACGCATAGATGTCTCTAATATAAATACGTAAACTCTGAATAAACACTTTTAAACAAAAACTATGACTTTTCCACTAAAGTCACGATTTCACTGTAGCACATACACATGAATAATAAATAAGCCAATATCCGAGTTGCGGTTATGAGACGAGTCGATGGGCCAAATAAGAGCCTAGGGGCGTTTCGGCCTCAGCCACGAAATCGAAATGACTTTGTTGTATGCATTTGGCTATGAAATTGGCTCTTTAATATTTAATTTTTATTTTTCGGCGGGGGATTTTCGCCCGCGTTCCTTTGATATGGAAAAGAACAATTTTGCTTTTGTTTTCGGGGCGTTTCATTAAACGGTTTAATATGAGAGTTTGTTGGAAGTTTCGCGTTTCGGTAACGTTTTGGTTTTTGACGTGATATTCAATATAAATATTGTGCGAGCTGGAAAATTTATTATTTTCAGCATCTATATTATAAAGGATTCCACTTGAATATTTTATATTTGAATTTAATCGAAGTATTCATGAACTAAAAATATTATCCAAACTTTGAAGTCTTTGACATTTTTGATTAATATTGTTTTAATATGGATACTTATAGAGAAACTCAATTCAAAACTTGTACAATTTTAAACTTCTGGGAACAGATTATGTTCTTATTATAGCTAGAAATTCTAACGTACTTGTGAAGCATACCATCGACAAGACACTTGGTAGATTAGGTTACTTTTTTTCATTTTTGTGATTACGTTAGATTGAGTTATATTTTAAGCTAAATCGAATATTATATGCCGTTTGACTTTACAATATATTCAAAACGCACTCCTGCATAAAATTTAGTCAACACATCAATATCGTCAAAGAAACAAAGTAAAAAGTTATCAAATCTTTAATTAGGTTATCGAATCCGGTCGCCCAAATTCTAATGAACGAATCGAATAATATACTAAGTTTAGAATAATATACTTAGAAAAGACCAAGGGATACAAGCGACTTCACGGTGATTTCGAGAAAAACGCGCTCAAAGTTAAAAATGCACCTACATGTATTAAGAAGAGGTCGAGTGGTTTGATGATATATATTACATATCTCGGCATACGTTAAAAAATTCGTTTACATCAAAAACTCAATTTCAGCAAAAATGTCAATTGTACACCTCGGCCTTTAACATCACGTTTTTGAAGCATTACATACCGATAAATTAAGTTTCTTACATCAACACCATCGAAATCAACTTGAAAACAAAAACACACCCAACCAACTCATTCTAAACCCAAACTCAATTTCAGCGAAAATGTCAATTGCATCCCTTAGCCTTTTCAGTCTTCATATAACATCATCACGTTTTAGAATACATACTCCGATGCTTTTGAAGCATCACATACCGACAAATCAAGTTTCTTACATCAACACCATCGAAAACAAAAACACACCCGACCAACCCATTCTAAACCCCGACTCAATCGACCGCAATCTGACCTTAGACCTTCGAAACCTTCATCCCCATAAACATACACATGGAAAAGAAACTTTTCAATGGCCAACATTAAATAAATCATCGCCGTGAGTGCGGAAAACCATCGAAGGTCGGTGAAAGCGTGCGATTTACGACTCCACCTGAAAGATGATCCTGGGGTGGCCCGCTCACACCCCCTTGCTGTATTTTTGCACCCCTGAATACAGATTTCTTCGGTCAAACGGCGATAAAGGGGCGAAGAAGGATCGGCTCTTTTTTCGCGATCGTCTCGCTTATCGACCGCGTGATGGTGTGACGTATGACCTCGCTTTCGAAGGAAAATCGCTATTCGATATGAAATATTTCATCGGAGTGAACTTTGCTGAAGGTGCGATACGTGAACGACGAACGGACGTTGGAAATATTGTATTACGACGAAACATGCCTAGGGGAGTAAGTGACGTGGCGGCGATTTCCGGGAAATTTCGCTTAAAGAACGATGGTCAATTATCTATGGCAAGTAAAAAATACCGCTCTTTTTACGAATTTGAATTTGTTTATTTATTTATTTATTTATTTATTTATTTCTATCTTTACATTGTACTTCCTGCACAGCCGCCTGACAGTAGAACCATAGCGACGACTGTGCAGAATGGAAATACAGAAACACAAAACAACATAAACATGAATAATAATAATAATAGTAATAATAATAATAATAATAATAATAATAAAACTACAATAAGGAGTTGGCCAAGCCCACGCGATCAATCCCACCAAAACTGAGAAAGGAGCGTAGTTGGGAGAAGGAGATGTTAAACAAATCAAGGTAAGGGTTAATGGAGTTCAATAGTCTAAGACCACGCGAGATTGGGCAGTTCATAGATGAGTTTGTTCTACTAATAGGAACAAAAAACAAAGAGCGATGCCTCGTCAACGCAGCATGCTCCGGAACAAACAGACCAATTCTTGAAAGAATAGTCGAAGAGGTAACGAAACCGCGAAGAACAAGAAATAAAAATTTAATCATGGCAGCATCCCTTCTATGTTTAAGAGAGGTATATCCTACCATTCCACATACGAACTGCGAAGGAAATAAATGAGGATAAAGGCCGTACTGGTCCTTATATAATAAACGAAGAAAGCGTTTTTGGACCAGTTCTAACACCCTACAATGAGAATCATAGTAGGGGGACCATATTACAGAAGCATACTCTAATATACTCCTAACCAAGGCATTATAAAGGAGTTTAATAGCGGAGGTGCTATAGAAACCCCTGGAATTCCTGAGGACAAACCCAAGCATACGGGATGCAGAAACAGAAACAGCATGAATGTGACCACGAAAGTCAAGGTCTCTCCGAAACAAAACCCCAAGGTCAACTACAGAGTCGACACAATTCAAAACATCAGTACCTAAAGAGTAATTATGGGTTAACGGAGAGATTGACCTCGAGCGAGTAAATGCCATCATTTTGCATTTAGAGATATTCAAAGGTAAACGGTTCTTCAGCGACCAAGCAAGCAAGGAATCAAGATCATCCTGTAAAAGATTACAAGAATAATTCGAACATATTAAAAATCAATTGATTTAGTGAAGCATTTATGACCTAACCTTTTGATTTTCACTTTAGATCGAGACTTATAATATCTGTTATATATTATTTCAGAATGTGTCTAATTCAAATAATTGAACAATCTAATTTGAAATTACTTCTTTTACTCACCTTAAAACCATATTCAGCTAAAGTTTCATTAGTTTATAACGCAATAAATCACCTTAGACATCATTAGACAAGTCTATCACATATTCAGATAATCAATTTCACACATATTATTATATAATATGATAAATTCCATCACCAAATCCGATCCGATTAGAAATTAATACTGTTGCTTTCACGTCACCGATGATTGATCGAAACCGACATCATCCCTCGTTCGGATTTTCCCGAGATTTCCCAAAATTTCCCGAATTTTCCGATCCACTCTAGCCAGATTTTCCACACACGTTTAATAAAGCCTTTTTTCAGACTCGAGATGATCGCGATGCAAATTCAGCAGAAGATTTCCACTCTCTCTATCCGTGCGTGTGGCCGTTCGTATGCAAATTGCGCAGTTATTCGCACTTTTTTCGCAGCTCGTTTCCTTGCAAAATACATTTTATTGTTCCCCGTTTCCCTGTTCCTTCACCCGCCGTTTGAATTCAGTTAAGGAACCTTTCGCTTTTTTTTCCCGCCCAAGATTTGCATATTACGAGCGCATCAGACATATTTTTCCGCTTGTTATTCAGATTTCATACACAGAAGCGGAATTCGTGAACATGTGAAGTTTCAAAATTTTCAGAATTTCATCGGCTTATTTAATTACGGGTCGACCTTTTTGAAGCGTTTAATAGAAAAAAAAGGTCGCAGTATCAAGAACAGTAAATGACTCCGAGTCGACGAACGACTTGAGGACGGTTTCTAATCTGAAAAGATTACGACGTAAGATTGCGAGAGGCTTTAGTCCGAAAATCCGACCTTTCCTTAAATGTGAAAATCCCTTAGTGGAAATGTTCTAAGCGAGTTTAACGCTAAGACGCACTGATTTCGTTACAATTATATGAACTCGTGTCTTTCGACTTTTCGCTTAATCGAGATGCTCCAGAGTGAAATGTGCCTATCATTATGACTTTAGTTCAAAGGCTGATTTTTTTTTCTTAACAATAGTTCACACTTTTTCTCTATAGAGTTTGACAGTTGTCCGAACTCTATGCAAAAAAAGTCACAGAACCTCACAGTCACAGAACTGAAATGAAGTAAAAGTTAATTTTATAAATTTCTCGATATAGCTTTCCATCATAATCATGGGCATGTTAGTTCGATAGAGAGATCGCACGAGCCGAAGTCCATTACGCTTATTATGGTTGCAGATTCGCGATACGAGGCTTAATGGATCATTCGACGATATTCACGTGGATATGTTTGATTTTGAATTCCACCATTGGAGGATAGCAATCGGTTTTACAGCTAACTAACTATGCACAATCACGGAACTGTGTGTAAATTTGCATTAGTGGAATGCGCAATATTTGCCATGAACAAACTGGCGATTGCACTGTTGATATAAGTCATATTTTTTTCATATGAAAGCATATGTAGACCTACGACATGTTTTCTTAACGAATATGGTTATTTTGTTCCTACAACTAATCGTAAATTTTGCGGTTTGAATAGTCAACTGAAATGATGATAAAACAGCTTAGATAGTATTGTATAACTGACCGCATAAAAAAATAACTGAAAGATATAAATCATCCTTCTTTCCCGTGTTTGTTTTAGTTGTCGATTCATTTTTGTTCAAGAATATTCTTTTGTGTATTCGTTGAGAAAAATGTGCGATTTAGTTTTTTCATTCAAAGATGACAATCATCAACGAAAGAGTTTTTCTCGAGCTCTTGAGTTCAGACTACAGAAAAATCTTTGCGATGTAGAGATTGATGTTCATGGTCAAAAGTAATAAGCCAAGTTGTTTTATAATTTTGAAAAATAAATATTAAAAGAATAATATTAATTTTCCGAAGACAATATCATGTATAGTTAGTTCCTTTAACATTAAATGTTAATCGTATTTTTTTTTTCAGATTTTACTACCACAGTTTAATATTGGCATCATGTAGTGAATTTTTCTCTAACATTTTAACTATCGATCAAAAAAACGCAACTATGAAAAAAGTGACGGTTAATGAAAGTGATATAGAAGTTGTTCAAAATGTAATTGAATATTGCTACACGGGATCTATAGGTAATTATCATATTTTTTGATGAAAGTATTTTATAATTATTCAGTTAAATGGTTTTTAAATTCAGATATGCCCAAGGAAAAGATATTGAAAATATTTTCACTGGCTAGTTTGTTCATATTGGAGCCTTTGATACATGAGTGCTGTAAAATTTTGATTAGAAACATCGATGTTGATAACTGTTTGGATATTTTAGAAATGAGTAAATTACATTCTTGTACAGAGTTAGAAATAATGATTCTTGATTTTATTGGAGTACATTTAGAAAAGGTTATTCATTTAATAATATTTTATTGAAGAATATTGTTTTGACTTTAGATATATTTTTTCATTTACAGATTATGTACACTACAAATTTTATAAACATGAATTTCAACAATCTGAAAAATATTATCAGTTCTGATAATTTGATTGTATCGTCAGAAATCGATATTTTCAAAGGGGTCGAAAAATGGATACAACACAATACAAAGGAAAGAAACCAATATAAAGCGAGTCTTCTCCAACAAGTTAGACTAACATCGATGCCTTTACAGGTTAGTCAAAATACATTGTGACACAAAAAAATCTTACCGTTTCTTCAATTTATTCTATTTGCGTTTTAGTTCATATTTGACGAAGTTCAACCATATTGTGGCTTAGAAAGTGCATGTCAAGTTTTCATATTAGACGCAATCCAATACATATCTATGCCGAATCGAAGAAATCAAATTAAATCCATCAACACGAAACCAAGAATGCCCAACTATACAATGATGATAGCTGGAGGTTGGAATGCTGGAACATATGACTCAATTCCTTTCGTAGTAAGTTTATTAATTTTCAGTCAATAATGTTTATAATATAGTAAAACTTTTTATTTAAATAAATATTATACTGAATAGGCAACTTCAACTATCGAAATTTACAACGTAAAAGCTAAAAAATGGCAAAAATATATCGATACTGGTATTAATAAAAGAGCGTGTGGGATTGGATTGATCGGTGATGAAATTTTATTCATCGGAGGATTAGATAACGAAGTTACTGTAAGTATTGTTTAAAATAATAATTTTCTATCGATTTTTATCTATAAATCTTTTTTTTTCACTGGCAGAAAAATGTCGATAGCATTAATTTGTTGACTGGAGAGAAAAAGTCGCTTCCACCATTGCAACTACCGAGATCTTTTCCTTTGACTGTTGAATACCAAAATTGCATATATTGTTTCGGCGGAGCTCCTTCTGAAACTGTTTCCACAATTGAAAAGTACATCCAACATCGTATGAATAAAACATGCAGTATTTTGTATAAAAATTCTACATTTTTATTTCAGATATGATCCATCAACCAAACAGTGGAGTTTCGTCAAAACGGATACTAATATTCACTTAGGCCATGGTTCAAATGGAGTCATCGTAGGTGATGAATTTTTTGTAATGGGAGGTGGAATTGTAAAAGCAACTTCGTTAGTTTATGCATTTTGTTTCACTACGAAAAAATGGAGATCGTGTTCACCACTAAAAGTGCCAAGAGTTTTACCAGGAGTGAGATATTTTTATATTTTCCATTAATACTTTCGTTAAAATAATGATAGTTTCACAATCAGAACTAGTATTAAAAATCTCAGTTAATTGTCACATTTGATTCTCAATCATATGATTCGAATTTTAGGTTAATGTCATCGATGGATTCATATATGCTATTGGAGGAAACAGCTCATTCGATCCAAGAGACAAGATACTTTCCAGTGTAGAAAAATACGATCTATCATCCAATACTTGGACAATGGTATCAGATATCAATAGTCTTAGATATTCTGTAGCAGCAGGAGTCATGGGAAGAAATCTGATTGCAATCGGTATATAGTAAATAGATTATTGATATTTTGTAAAAATTTAGTTTATTTATTATTTAAAAAATTTATTATATTTTAGGAGGAGCTGATGGTGCCATAGCTTTAAAAACTGTCCAATCGTATAACCCAAAAACTAATACTTGGCAAGATTTTCCACCACTTTATCAACCGCGCGAACACATGAGAGTTTTCAAAGTTCCAATAAAATATTTGGATAACAAATTCGTTCAATAAACACTCAAATATGACAATGAAACGATTAACTTTCATATAATATTATTTTTTTTATTTGAAACATCGTTTAATTAATTTATAATTAAAAAAAAATTCTATCCATTTTTCTTTGTTTACTCGCCATCAGGGACCTTTGCATAATTCCTGACAGGTGTGATATTTTTAAGTATTCCCCTGAGCACTATTGCGGAATTGCGACGCCATATTGTGCAATTTTAACCCTTTACCTTCGGGACAAAGATGGCGACAGTTTATGACGTCGAATAAAAACTAAACTCGCGTCCAATAAAACCCGAAGCACAATGTGAACGAATGTGTTTGATCTCGCCATATTGAATCGTTTCCATTTTGGTGTAACATTGGAAATTACGATCATCAAGCGAAACGTTTGTAAAGGGTTAACGCGGAGTCTAATACTGTTTTATGTGGACAGTGAGTTTAGATAGTAACGAATTTATGGTCTGTGCTAAAATGAATAAATAAGACGCCACTTTCAAATGGTAAATATTAATTTATTATTGTTTCAAGGACATTATCTAAATTGATGTTACAATAATTTATTGTAGTTCCGAAGTTTAAATTATTAGCTACGCAACTTGAGTGTTAGTCAATGTTGTTTTTCTAATCGAATTATAGAATAGAATGAGTTGAACTCTATGCGAGTCGAAACTAACGATTGAATGTTCGGATCTTATAAATCAAACTCATAAATGACAATTGAAAAGGCCCAGGGGTACAAGTGACTTTGGGGTGATTTTGAAAAAAGCGCGTTCATAGTTGACCATGTATATTATCTACATGTTTTAGGAGGAGGTCGAGTGATTTGATGATATATCTCGGCACGTATATCCTTTTGCCACCAAATAAATGAGCGTGCATAGAAGCGATTCCTGTGCATAATTAAACTTCGGCGAAAATTTCACTTGTGTCCCTTGGCCTTTTCGATCGTCAAATATACAGTAAGCATCTTAAAGCAGGATTTTAATCAAATAATCATACATGAATTTGAATTTTTAAAACTGTGCAATTTATTTTTTAGCTAAATAATATATTATATTATACATAATTGTTTGTGTACATCTAATATTACATTACAAAATACAAATACGTTAATTTAAATACGCAATAAAGTAAAGATACTACGGAATAAAAATCTATTCAATCTTGTTTATGGTCCAGTTGAAAATTGTTTCAGCATTGTTATCTCCGAGTCTCCCTAACATATTTATAAATTAAATAATTTAATTAACCCTTGATTGCGTCGCTTTCTCGACGACCATTAGCATTTTAATTCACTCGCTTAATTTATTTGCTAGATACAAAAGAAAATCGCGAAGACTCAACTGTGTGCAGTGGCGTATAATTAATTTTCGCGTATAAATTTTCCGAAATGTTTCAATTGTTTCTGTTTCGGAAAAGTTTCCGTATGTATCTCGTAACGGTAACAAAGTGCAAAAGTGCTAAGTTTGATCGAACACATCGAAAAGTGAAAGAATAAGCAGAATCTGTCCCGATAAGAGCCTTCGGATGAGTGTTAAAAGTTGAAATTAACTCAGTTAGTGTTTCAGAATGGCTGAAAGCTTCTAGCTAAACTCTGACGTCGAGTTATTTATCCGAATAAGAGATCGTTCAGTAAATTCATATTTATTCCATAAAAAATAAGTAATGAAACTGTTTTGTTTTAATTATCAACTTATTCCGTTATTTGCAAAATTTATATTGCTCGATCAACTCACTATCAATGTTCTGAATTTGTAACAAGAGAATTGATTTCATTGTAATTATTATATTTTAAATTGTTTGAAAAAATTAATAACCCGACCTCCATTTCTGAAATTTCCAAAATGTCTTTTATTTTCTCAGGAAAATATGGTCACCGTATAGTAATAAAAGGCAAACTAAATTGGTAGTTATTAAACAATTCTATAATTTCTTCTTCATTTTATTTTTAATTTAATTTATTTAAATTATTATTTAAAATTTAATTTTAAATGATTTTCATATTTTCAGAAAATTATTTTTTTTTGCATATCTTGTTTTTTATTTAGTCTATTGAAAAACAGCTTTTTTATTGTTTTTCTGCCGTGTATTTTGTTAAAATTTCGTTTACTTTATTTAAAGCATATTTATCTTGCATCCATGGATTATCAAAAATTTTGCTGATCGTAATTCGTTGTATTGGATCTACTGTTAACATTTGGAAAATCAATGATTTCGCGTTTTCATGCACAGCAGCCCATTGTAGATTTGAACGATTGATTTTACCCCCAATAATTTCTAGCTGGTTTGAAAATGGATAGTTAGCGGTTAAACTAAAAAGAAGAATAAGAAAAAGTGAACCTAAATATATAACGATATGTATTTTGAAATAGAGGAAGGGCGACAAATATGGAATATCGAAACATTTTTGCGTGTATTTTAAACAAATAAAAAATAATATCGTTTTCAAGTATAATTAACACTATCACGATCCAAATTGACATACATGTGTAATTAATATTTCGTGGTCAAATTATCATTAATTTGTGCTACACTCAAATCATCAGATTGTTTCATCACCTATTTCATAATTATTACCCTTCCTCTAATAGAATAAATATGAAAACAAACCAATTGAAAAGAACGACACCAAGACTCCATACATCCACTTGTGAAGTGTAATTACGTTTACCAGCAGCATACTTTAAAATTTCAGGTGCCATGAATAATGGTGTTCCAATTATAGTCGACATGAAATCATCTATAGGAACGATTTTACTTATTCCGTAGTCGGATACTTTCACTAGAGAATTTTCAAGATTAGGTGATTTCAGAAGGATATTTCCTGGCTGCGAAAAAAATATACATTTAAGTATATATTCTCTCTAAAACACGTATTTAGAATGATAAAGATACGTATTGAGAAAAAAATATAGAACAATTTACTTTAAGATCTCTATGGGTAATTTTATTTTGATGTAAATATTTCACAGCTAATATTACTTGGCTGAATACTATTTTCGTTAATCGATCAGATATTTTTTTATTTTTCAAAATAAAATCATGCAGATCTCCCCCTGGCATGAGTTCCATAATAATAGAAATATCATTCTGTGTGAAAAAAAAATCTATTCCTTGCATCAAACATGGCTGTAAAAATAGGACAATTCACTCATTAGGATATTGATTTACTCCATCTTTAATGAAAAGGTAAATATATGTATTTACATGTCTTATGGCACATAAAAGTGCGATTTCGACCATGATTTGATCGACATTAGTCTTTCTCATAACTTTCATGGCATATTTTTTCTGATCCACCTGAAAAAAACAATGGTAAAAAAATAAATAAAAAACGATATAATAAGATTTAACATCACACAGGAAAGAATAATATACTTTATCGTGCACTAAATTTACGACACCAAAACCACCAGCTCCTAACTTTTTCAAAATGTTGTATCTTTGAGTAACCGTTTTTCCATATGATTCCGCAACATGCCTATTCGACGATTTGTACACAAACACTTAAATGAATACAATAATTTAAAGATAAAGAGCTTACGATTTTCCACTTTGAAAATTTTATTCAATAATTGTTTTGTCACAGTATCGGAGTTATTTAGCAGTTATTGACTCACAGACATAATATAGCGTCATTAAAATGACAGATAATATCACATACTTACTGTTATTTGAATCTTTACCCAAAGCGATCAAATCGTTATGATGTAAGAAATGTTGTTTTCCTTTCCCAATTTTTTTCCCGTTAACAAACGTCCCATTAAAAGAATGATCAATTAATACAGTATATTGAAAATTTCGACTGAAAATACAATTTTCAATTACAATCTCACAATAACAAAACAAAGTCCACACACCTACCTGACAAATCTCTACACTGACCTAATATCTCTGTATAGTGTGAAATGTTTTCTGCTAATTGAATCCAATATATTTTTGTCGATAATAATAGCATCCGTCAAGCAGAAATCAATATCAGGAAACCGTCCGATTCGAAATTTTTCAGTTTGAAGATCTACAAGCATCAATTATGATAAACTTCAGAATACTTTTGTTCGAATAACGAACGAATAATATCTATAATATCTCACTTATATAAAATACAGAACCCGAACGGTGCAGAATTAATGAATACTTGTTCACATCTTTGTTTAAATAAGCGGTCAATTTTTCGATGTTGAAAATTTTCGAATTGCTCACATTTAAATGAAGGCGGCCCCATCTTTGCTCTGGGTTTGGTTTCTGCATTTTATTGAAAATCCCACGAATCACTAAGGGAAGAATTTACCATAGTTTTAGTTGACTAACCATAGAGTTACTGTTAGTCCTCCGACATCGAACTGTCAACGATCCGTCTCTTTTCCGCGGATTTTTGGCAGTTTGATGTTGGAGGATAGACGGTAATTCAATCTGTACCAGTTTACCAGTAAACATCACAAAATATACCCTCGAAAATTACCGTCAAACACGTGTCTTCATAAATATACTAGTTTTTATATAGCAATCGAAGATCAACACTTGAACTGTAACATACAGATATAATATATATATATATATATAACTTACAGATAGATAACTCACGAAATGGCGATGGTTTATGTGCAAATCTCAATGAGTGTTCCTTTAGATATATGAAAATTGATAATATGATATTACATTTAAGAATTTTATCGATATACGTATAGATAAAGTGGCTTAGCTATTATATAATACCGCGGAGTTATACGTAGCATATGGGCCCACTAGGAATTGCATTATCACGGTAATAATTGGTAAATTTTTAAATTTATCGATACCAAGTAAAAGACCATGGGGTATCATCTGATTTTTCTCCGAAATTGAGTCAAGTACATGAATCGGTTCTACCTACTTATACATAGACTTTTTAATAGCTGATTCTTTCGCCGTGAAACTTTCCAGGATTATTGTGTGCATATCTGGGAGGATTTCTGCATCATTATATTTTAATTAAAAAAAACTTAGATCCTTACATATCAAGGTATCTTATTGTTAGATGATATCAATAATTTAAAAAATAAGATTTTTTTACTTCAAATCTTGATTTTATTAAATCTTGTGGTGAGAGGAATTAAGTCTTTCAAAGTTTTCTCATTCGGGCCCTATATTTCAAGCTATACTCCAGTATAGATATCAGTGTATTTTATCGGACAAATGCAGTTAAATTCAAGATATTTTATCAAACTTAATACTTACATACTTAACTTGATAATATTTCGAACTTTGTACCTAATTGGCTGCATTCTGAATATTTGGGCTCAATTGGGTGGTAGCTTAGTTGAAATATGCATTGCTAAATGATATACTCGAACACGTGGGTTTCTCATAAAGATGAAAACATTTTTGGGACATCTTTCTTCTTTATATATATTTATGTGCTATTTTAGCTCACGGGAGATTTTTTTTCTCTATATATTAAAAAATAATTCAACAGTCATCTGCAGCTTAATTTGTATACTCTTAGCAAAATCTACCTGCTCATCTTATTTTTTGTTTATTTACAATTAATCTATTGAAAAACAGCGTTTGTTATTATTTTTCTATCATGTATTTAATTAAAATATCTTTTACTTTATTTAAAACATATTTATCTTGCATCCATGAAGTATCAAAAATTTGTTTGATTGTAATTCGTTTTATTGGATCTACTGTTAACATTTGGAAAATCAATAATTTCGCGTTTTCATGCACAGCAGCCCATTGTAGATTTGAACAATTGATTTTACCCCCAATAATTTCTAGCTGGTTTAAAAAGGGATAGTTACCAGTTAAACTAAAAAGAAGAATAAGAAAAAGTGAACAGAAATATATAACGATATGTATTTTGAAATAGAGGAAGGGCGACAAATATGGAATATCAGAACATTTTTGCGTGTATTTTAAACGAATAAAAAATAATATCGTTTTCAAGTTTAATTAATACTATCACGATTCAAATTGACATACATGTGTAATTAATATTTCGTGGTCAAATTATCAGATTGTTTCATCACCTATTTCATAATTATCACCCTTACTCTAATAGAATAAATATGAAAACAAACCAATTAAAAAGAATGACACCAAGACTCCATACGTCCACTTGAGAAGTGTAATTAGGTTTACCAGCAACACACTTTAAAATTTCTGGTGCCATGAATAATGGTGTTCCAACTATAGTCGACATGAAATCATCTATGGTAACAACTTTGCTTATCCCGTAGTCGGATACTTTCACTAAAGAATTTTCAAGGTTCGATGATTTCAGGAGGATATTTCCAGGCTGTGAAAAATATATTATATATTCCCTCTAAAACACGTATTAAGAAAGATAAAGATACTTATTAAGAAAAAAATAGAGAAGACAATACTTTAAGATCTCTGTGGGTAATTTTTTTACGATGTAAATATTGTACAGCTAGTATTACTTGGCTGAATACTATTTTCGTTAATTGGTCAGATATTTTTTTATTTTTCGAAATAAAATCATGCAGATCTCCCCCTGGCATAAGTTCCATGATAATAGAAATATCAGTCGATGTGAAAAAAAAATCTATGCCTTTCATTAAACACGGCTGGAAAAATTAGAACAATTTGCTCATTAGGATATTTATTTACTCTGTCTTCAATGAAAAGGTAAATTTTTACATGTGATACAACACATAAAAGTGCGACTTCGGATGCGATTTGATCGGTATTATTCATTTTCATAACTTTCATGGCGTATTTTTTCTGATCCACCTGAAAAAAAAATGATAAAAAATAGAATAGAAAACGAAATAATAAGAATCAAAATAACACAGGAAAGAATAATATACTTTATCGTGTACTAAATT
The DNA here is from genome assembly GCA_024721215.1 of Cheumatopsyche charites. Taxonomy (NCBI): domain Eukaryota; kingdom Metazoa; phylum Arthropoda; class Insecta; order Trichoptera; family Hydropsychidae; genus Cheumatopsyche; species Cheumatopsyche charites. The sequence goes on along the minus strand of CM045580.1, from coordinate 2,516,826 downwards.
TACGGTACCGAAAGCACCGGCGCCTAACTTTTCCAAAATTTTGTATCTTTCAATAACCGATTTGCCTGAAAATTGCGCAGAATTCTTATTCGACGATTTGTATACAAACACTAAAAATAAAACAATTATAATTTATATGTCATCTATCCTTATTATAATTTTGATTGCATGTATTTGTTCATTTGTTTGTTTGTACGGACTTTTTTTATGAAAATCGCGTCAGCATTTTCGTCGAACATATAATAATAATATTTTACCTATAAATAAACGTATGCTTATGGGATTTTAAGCCTTACGACACGTGATATTACGAGCTATTTCGCAATCGCGATATTTTTTTTCGGTTATAAGCATTATTGAAACATAATACTACTTACTGTTTCTTGAATCATCACTCAAACCAATTAAATCGTCATGTTTTAAAATCTGCTGTTTTCCTTTCCCGAGTTTTTCCCCGTTAATAAAAGTTCCATTGGCAGAATGATCAGTCAATAAAGTGAATTGAAAATTTCGACTGAAAATATAATTTTCATTTACGATTCTACAGTGACAACACATGCCTGCGTATATTAAATCTCTACACTGACCTAACGTCTCTGTGTAATGTGAAATGTTTTCTGCTAATGATTTCCAAAAAATTTTTGTCGCTAACAACATCTGCTATGCAGAAATCAATATCACCAGACCGTCCGATTTGAAATTTTTCAGTTTCTAGATCTGCAAACATAAATTATGATAAAGTTAAGAATATTTTGTTCGAATAACGAACGTATAAGATAACTTCTCACCTATATAAAATACAGAACCTGAATTGCAGAGAATCGATCGCTTTTTCACATTGCTGTTTAAATAAGCGGTCAATTTTCCGATGTTGAAAATTTTTGAATTGTTCACAACTAAATGAAGGCGACCCCATCTTTGCCCTGGGTTTGGTTTCTGCATTTCATGGAAAATCCTACGAATCGCAATCACTAAGGGACGAAATTTCCATTGCTTTAGTTAACTAACCATAGTTACTGATAGTCCTCCGACATCGAACTGTCAACGATCCGTCTCATATCCGCGGATTTTTGGCAGTTCGGTTTTGGAGGACCAAAGGTAACTTTATCTGTACCGGTTTACCGGTAAATGGGACAAAATATACCATCGACAATTACCGTCAAACGCGTGTCTTTATAAACATACTAGTTTGAATTTAGCAATCGAAGATCAATACTCAAACTGAAATCTATCGCGTGTGCATAAACATACTATTTTGTTTATGGAGATACTGAAATGAACACTTAAAAAATATACATGCACATATAATCCATAACTTACATATATGTAGATAACTCACGAAATGGTAATGGTATATTTACAAATCTCAATAAGAGTTCCTTTAGGTACCTATATGAAAACTGATAATATAGTATCACATTTAAGAATTTTATCGATATACATCGTATATGCATAGAACAGTGGCGTAGTTTAATATCGAGGAAGTGTGCAAGATATATGGGCCCACTAATTGTAAGAATTGCATTACCAAAACCCTCGTTAATAATCCTTAAATTTGAAAATTTACTGATTCCAAATAAGAGGCCATGAGTATCGTTTGATTTTTCTCCGAAATTGAGTCAAGTACATGAATCAGTTCTACGTACTTATAAATAGACTCTTTAACAGCTGATTCTTTCGCCGTGAAACTTTCTAGGATTACTGTGTGCTTATCTGGGAAGATTTCTGCATATTATATTTTAACTAAAAAAACTTAAATCCTCACATATCACTGTCTCTTATTGTTAGATGATATTAATAATTTAAAAATTAAGATTTTTTTACTTTAAATATTACTTTTTTTAAATGTTGTGGAAAGAGAAATTAACCCAAGGGTCTTTCAAAGTTTTCGCATTCGGACCCTATATTTCTAGCTATGCCCCAGTACAGATATCAATGTATTCTATCGGACAAATGCAGTTAAAAATAAGATATTTTATCATACTTTGATAATATTTCGCACTTTGCACTTATTTAGCATTGTGTAATCACACTCAAAATATTTGGGGCTCAATTGGGTGGTACCATCGCTGGGAAGTGCATTGCTAGATGATGTACTCGAACACGTGGGTTTATTATTAAGCTGAAAACCTTTTTGGGACATCATCTTTATCTAAATTTATGTGTTATTTTAGCTAAAAGGAAATATTTTTTCCATATATAATATTAATAAATATTTCAACAGAGTCATCTGTATTTTTATTTGCATACTTTTAGCAAAATCTACCTGCTCATGTCATCAGAATCGAATAAAAATCAAATACTCAAAACAACTTGAAAATTGAAAGTTAAGTAACATCTATTGGAGATTAATCAAATAATCGATGTGCATACAAAATTCCTCCATTTGTGAACAGTTAAAAATCAGCGAAAGTGATAAAAGACATATATTATGAACGAATGAAGTGTACTGTACTTCCATTCATTTTTGTCTTTTGTCACTTCTTTGTTTTTTTTTTTTAGGAGAGTTCGTAAATGGAGAAATGAATATGCGCCATGATTAAAGATGGGTGCTAATTAATTGGGCTTTTTATACAGTGAAATGCTGTGAATAGGAACACTATGATAAAGAAAAAAACTTAAAAAAACGTTTGAAACGGAGAGTACGAAAAGAGATAATATGTCATTCATAGAATAAAAGATCATCATAGATTTTTTTAAACATCTGTTAAATCTTAAAGTGAATATACAGGTAGGTATATACATTTGTATATTCATACGATCCTGATGACAAAATTACTTACGAATTGAACTGACGGAAGTTGGCAATGACAAAATCGAAATGATCATCTACAATCACAGTTTCAATCTAACATTTCAACCAAAAGCTACGTGTCAAATCAGATACAAAATTACATCAATATGAATTAGATATTGAAATCACAATTACATGTAAAAACCTTTTATAACTATGTACATATATAACAAGAAAAAAAGGCACTCCCTACTTATCATCATCATAATTAAATATTTGACTGGAAAGACAAGTCTGTAGGTACATATTTACCTACTGATGTCACAATAAATATGCTGTAAGTACCGATTGTCTCCTAAATGAAAATTAAATGAAATTGTTATCTCCACTCGTAAGAACACAAATAAGTAACTGACTTTATTCAAGATCTATAACAGTATTTCAACGCATCTCAACGAGTGCATATCACTGTGATATAAATTTTCCAAAAACTTGAAGTAAAAATGGAAAATTTTACAAACATCAACACGAACTTACAATTAGAACATTTAGAATTTGGAATTTCTGATTATGCTCTGTTTGTTGGAATGTTACTTATATCTACATTAATTGGAGTATATTTTGGTATTTATAAAAAACAGAAAAACCTTTCTGAATATTTATTAGGAGGTAAAAATATGAAAATTTTCCCAGTGGCAGTGTCATTAGCAGCGAGGTAAAGTATTTCTTTTTAAGTTTATATCTGGTATTCATTTCAAAATATATGTGTGTAGATATGTATGTTACTCTGAAGTTTTTGATAGTGAAATCATAATTTTATTTATGAAATTATAATAATTAGAGCTAGTGAATACATTAATGGCATTCTAATTCTGCCAAATCTATAAATTAATTAACTGAAATACCTATCAGTGCAATTGTGAAATTATTGCCATTACGATTCTGTTGCAATAAATACATAAAATATTAAATTTAGTATTATCTTATAATTTCAGCTACACCTCAGCAATTACAGTTTTGGGAATGCCATCTGAAATATATGATTACGGTACACAATATACTGTATCGTGCATAATTGGATTTTGTGCATCTTTTATAATTGCTACAGTATATTTGCCAGGTGATATTGATGATAAATCAAAACAAATAAATTTTCACATATTAACTTATAAAATTCCAGTTTTTTATGAGCTGAAAGTGAACTCGAGCTTTGAATACTTATCTTTGCGCTATGGAAGAAAAGTCCGTGTCATGGCATCGTTCATATCGGTGATAGGATTTATTTTCAATATACCAATAGTTTTATATGTTCCAACTATGGCACTGAAAATAGGTAGATATAAGCATTTCAAATATAGATTCGAAACGATTATTTAATGAGTTTTCTAAATTGCAGTTAGCGGTATTGATATGATGTACATTGTCCCGAGTGTGTGTGTCGTGTGTATTTTTTACACAACAATAGGAGGCTTAAAAGCGGTCGTTTGGACAGATACGATTCAGTTCCTGATGATGAATGGAGCCATCTTCTTAATCATCCTTTTAGGTATACCAAATGAAGGTGGCTTATCTGAAATATGGAAAACAGCTGAAGACACTGGCAGAATAGAGTTTTTGGAGTATGATTTGATTATTATCTAATTCTATACACTAAAAACTTATTTATCTATTTTATTGTAATATTGAAGTTTAGAATGGAGCATGTATAAACGTACTACCTTCTGGTCAATGTTTTTGGGTATGGGACTTGGTTGGATTTCTTCTTTAGGAGTGAACGAGACTTGCGTCCAACGATTCCTCTCTTTGCCCACACTGTCTGATGCAAAAAAGTACTTTTTTTCACATTAATATGAAATAGATTTGATTGTGAATTTTGAAATTTACTTTTTTTATGATTTGAAGAGTTTTGTTTATATATTGTGGGTTTATCACAATTATGAAAGCATTATGCTTATTTTCCGGATTAATAATATATGCAAGATATCATGGATGCGATCCAGTGTCTAGTGGAATAATAACTAAATCAGATGGGGTAAGAGATATCCTTTGTAATGTATTTAATAATACTATGATATTGATTAAAAAATGTATATTACTTCAGATTTTGCCATATTATGTTATGGACACAACAAGAAATTTACCAGGACTTCCAGGAATGTTCATAGCAGGAATTTTCAGCGCTGCTCTGAGGTATTAATTTTCAATACGACATATGAATATTGTAAAATTAGGAAAAAATGAGATATTGATCGTAATTGAATATATGTAATATTACAGTACTGCATCCACCTTTTTGAATACATCTGCGGGTGTGATATTTAGAGATTTCATAAATCCATTTCTACCCTCCGATGTAACTGAAAAGAAGACTCAGTATATAGTGCAAGCTTTAGTTGTTATAATAGGAATAATTAGTATGGTTTTAGTCTTTTGGGTGGAAAGTTTAGGGCAAATTTTAGAGATTTCGATAAGTTTCAATGGAATCAACGCTGGAGCCATTTTAGGAATTTTCACTGTCGGAATGCTAATCCCCCGATTAAATTCGATGGTTAATATTAAAATATTTAACAATAAGGAGTCAATTAAGCAATTTGTTTGTAATTGATCAATATAATTTTTAGGGTGCAACAATTGGGTCTTTTGTTAGTTTCATAATTACATCTTGGATAGTTTTCGGTAACAAAATGTCTAAAATAAAATATCCCAAAAAGAAGTTTTCAGTAGAAGATTGTGTTGGTAATGTTACTTTAATTGAAGATAAGTAAGTTTACTAAAATACTTATAATTTAATGGATGTTAAATAGTTAGAAAATTAATAATATTGTATATTATTTGCAGTTATGATTCTTCCAGTGAAGAAGATATATTTCCGCTATATAGAATATCATTCATGTGGTATTTCACTATTGGATTTGTAATTATGGTATTCGTTGCAGTTCCTGTAAGTTACATGACAGCTCCTCCATCTCTTGCTCACACAAAATGCAAGTTTTTCAGTCCTGTCATTAGAAAATACTTACCGAAAGAAATATTGTTAAACGATGATAAAGATGAAATGCAAAAAGAACATGAAATGAAACTCATGATAAATGTTGACAATAAAACAGTTTCAAAATGAACATGATTTCAAATCTATTGAAAAACTGCACGGGTTAATTTTACAATTGGAAACAACGTGAAAAATACAAAAAGTAATTGAAGTCATAAATAATGATTTCGTTTATATATAGTCGCGATACGGATCTTTTGTGCATTTCAACTTCATGATTTTAGCAAGAATACAAAAATTCAAAACTCTAATGCAGTGATTATCAAACTTATTTCTTTCACCGCCCCCTTTAAAAATAAATTATTTCTCAGCGCCCCCTTTAAAAATAAATTATTTCTCAGCGCCCCCCCCCCCTCTCACATTTTTACTAAATCTGGGCCCGGGTACATCCATGGAATTGGGCTTTCCCCGAAAAAAAACAGTTAAAATGATAAAATATATGCCCCTCCCAACATATTTTTATTATATGTATATGAAAATAAAAATAAAAATAGCGCCGCAGGCGAAAATTTTTTTCATAATTTTTGAAAATCTTAAAATATCTCTTCAGAAAATGAAATTTTTGATATGTGGATGTTTATTATATTCACCACTTTTAAGCCGTCTAACATATTAAACCCCTATGCAAAATTGACATCTAAAAAGTCCGAAATGAAAATACATATTTAAATTCTTAAACTTAGAAAATGATTCTTTTATCCTTAACAGATGTAAAAATCTTAGCTGACAAGTTTTTTCTAATTCATATTTAATTTATTAAACTAAAACACAATGCGCCGCAGGCGAAAATTTTTAGACATTATCCGCAAAAACTTGCGTACGGTGTGCGGGCTATCCTACTAAATTTATGTTAAGTATTTTAAGTTTTTATAACATCATACAGGGTAGAAATATAAACTTATTATTCATTATTGTGTAATAGATGGGTTTTAATTTTAGTGAAATTTAAAAAATACTATATAAAGTAAATGAAATTACAATTTTCAAAACGCCCCCCTAGCCCCCATCAACGCCCACCATTTTTGTCTGGGCGCCTCAACGCCCCCCTCGAGGTCTAAAACGCCCCCTGGGGGGCACTAACGCCCACTTTGAGAAACACTGCTCTAATGCATCATTACAATTAAATCCAAAAAAAGCTTTTTTTTTTGAGATTTACCTTTCTTTCATTTGTACAATATTTCTAATCGTGTCACACGTTGGTTATTTAACATGTTACAATTTCAAAATCATTTTTTAAACACTCTCGTACCTATGTAAATATCATATTTTCTCTAAATATTTAAATTAAATGATTAGAGTCCCTTCTTATCATTATGTTTCGCTGAAATACAGAAGCCTGTACATATTTGCGAATGCTGTAACGAGTAGCTAGATATTTGAATCTTCTAAATGGAATTAATCAAACTATTGTTTTATCTTTCAATAAGACACAAATAAATTCATAATATAATACTTAACAGGAATTTTGAATTAAAGATTTTGTAATGATTTTTCAGATTTATGATACACGACACTTTCAGATATGTACATATTTTACAATATACAATGTTTAAAAAAAAAAAAAATTCATCATTCATAAGAGATCATTTTATAGTCCGTACCATTCTGGCTGATACCTTACACGCATAGTATACGTGTTTTGTGGTTGTGTGCGGAGCTCTTCTGATTGGTTCGTCCTGTCGTCATTTTACGTACGGGTGTCGGCGCGTGCGCACCTATCCCTTCTTCACAGATCCGTACGGTGACAATGATAGATTATAAGTTAGGACTAGGCAAACCCCTTAGTGGACACTCTAAGGAAATTATTATATCCATTTATAAATATGTATATAAAATCACGAAGAGGAGATGATCTTTTTTTGGTGTTTCTTTATGTATCAATTTCATTATGCCTTTTTCACTAAGCCAATATCGCATATACCTACAGTTTGTTTTATTTTACTTAAAAAATAAGAAACATTTATACCCGATTTCTCGAATATTTTACCCGATAGTTCAGGTAGCGCATGACATCGCTCAAAATCTAGATATAGTAGAAAATAAATATCTAAGTGTAAATTATCGGGCAAATTTCGAAGTAAATTTATTTTTTACTCTTCGTTTTCACGATAGATGTAAAATAAGAACTTTGATGGTTTTTCTGAGAATTCACAAAATTGTGACGCATTCACGCCACGCGATTCTTTGAAAACGATTACCTGCGATTCGTGAAAGCAAAGTTACAATTGACGAAATGAAGTAGATAGAAAGATAGATAGATAACATAGATTTATTTTTATTCTTAAAATTATATTCTTAGAAGACCAAACAAATCACAGAAATCATGGTCACCCTAAAGCGTGTTATGAGCCTGTAGTAGTAAGGTATCAGCCAGAATGGTACGGACTATACAAAATTTCATCATTTTTCATAATGACATAAAATATAATAGGTAAACACAAACAATTATTATAAAAAGGCACATATAATTCACACTTTTTGAACTTAAATAATATTTACAAGATGGCAATAGTATCAATTTGACCTTAAAATACTCATTGTTATAATATTAATATTATGAGTAACTATTTACAAATAGGTATTTCTTAAGTAAGTAGATATCAAATTTAACATTTAAAAATATGAAGAAATAAAATCAATAAATAATATTTACAATAATTTGAAGTTTTATACCATCTATAAAATTATGAAATTATCAACTATTATCACATTTCATTAGAATACTATTAACAATTAGTTAGATAAATAATAAAGGCTATTCTTTCAATCATCGATTAACAGTCAATCAGTAATCATTGAATATACCTAGGTAGTTGTTACTTTGTTAAAAATTAACAATTACAATTACCTAAATAGTTTGAACCAATGATTGAAATACTAGTCCTAAATGTTCATGATGTTTCATCTCAGTAATATGAATAGAATTGTATAGATAAATATGAAAAGATTGATTGTTTTTACATTACCACTAGAATACAAATTGTCTGTTTCCATTGCTAAAATTCTTTGCTCATAACTTGAATAAATTCCATCTCCATGCAAAGGACTGCTTAAAATCTCTCTTAAATTTTCCGAATAAGATGGTAAATTTTTACACTGAACTAAGGGTAATTCATAAGCAGTGGGTCGATCTTTGATATTTCGTCGTTTTCCTTCAGTATCGGGTTGTCCCATATACAACATTGAAAACCCATAAAAGTCAACATCTAATTTTAACAATTCGTATTCCACACTTGGAACTACCAAACCTAAAGTCGGACAGCCATTAGTACTGGACATTTCACGAGGGATGCCCAATCTCCATTCACCAAACCCACAATCTGAATCTTGTTCCAGGTTTTCAATCATCCTTTGATCGTAAACGGTGAGCGATGCTCTTTCAATGTTAAAATCAACTTCAGTTCCTCCTGACACATGCATATTACCCTTTCCTATTTTGTAATGTCCTGCCGCTGTTACAGAAAAGCTAGCACCTGTGCATACTGCATCGTAGTAAAATTTATATTCCATAATCCAAGTACGATCTCCAGGGTAAAATCGAAAATGTCTAGTGAGATAAATATGCATTGGTCTTTGTTCACATTGGAGAGAAACCCATTCACCGCTCAATTGAAGAGGAAGAGGAACTTTTGTCATGAGATATGGAGGAGATTTTTCATTTGAACTTGCTATTGCTGAACATATGTGGCAGTGTTTGAAAATATCTGCATCTTTTGAATTCTTATCAGTTTTGGGTTTTTCTGTCCTCTTTGATGACAATATAGAATCCAATTCTCCCACAGTACCGACATCAAAATGTCCAATATAACTTTTTTGATATACTCGATGTTCTGTCTCTTCAGCGCTTTTAGAATCGATATTCAGTAATGAATCTCCTTTGATAAACGAGGCACTATCGATGCCGAGGGTATCTGCTATTGATGAATCTATGCGTAGAAGAGGCACTTGAAAACTAGTCGGCTTATAATCCGCTCTGGAATTCAGTTTTGAATGTATGTCTCCCAAGAGCAACTCTTGTCTCAAGTGAGTAGTTTTAAAGTTTCCATTCAATCCGGGTCTTATTTGAACCTTATAATGGTGCAACTCGTGGAAAACAAGAGTCAAAGCTCGCAAACAATTAAATTTCTCCACATAGTGAGCCCTATGATGTTTACGGATTCCTCGGTAAATATCTTCGTTTAATGAACGATTGCTTCTATGGTTGTATGAATAATCATCGGATAGATTCAATATGAAATATTCTTTAAGTGGTTTCCACCGTTTGCGCACCAGACCTGTAATAATAAAATAAACTATTGATTGAAACAGAACTGAAAATCAAACACAAACCAGTATTCAGCTCAAATTATTTATCGTACCTGGACAAGTGCTATTGATTTTTGCAGCAAGATGATGAGCAACGTTGTTTGAATTGGGTATCACAGACACGGTAGTTAAGAAGTACCCATCGTGAGGTAGCAATTTTCCTCTGGCAACAACCGTATATCCAGGAGTGCTGCACGAATCTTCAGTATAATAGTATTGAACGAGCTTGAAAGTATTATTGGTATGAAACGTATAGGATCTCAATAAGAACTCTGGACCAGGACGAGTTTCGCACCTGTAACGAAAAAAAAGATGCTTGAATCATTTCCAAATATCAAGGGGCTTTAAATTTAACTCTAGTGGATAGATTTACGATACGAGCCATAAATAAATCCTTCGTTAAACTGATGGATAGCAGTAATTTATGATCAATTATAATACACACACATGTGGGCCATCTGGAGCCGAAACAAGAGAGCGGACACCTCGTATCTATTTACCTTAGTTTTGGTTACACGAGTATCGTGTTTATGGCCGAAGCCATAGATTAATGGTTTCGATTAAAGGTTCATTCTTTCTGGAGACTGGAACTGGTTCCAAGTCTCCAAGTCGCCATGCTTGGCACGGGCTACATCATCATCGGGATCATCATCACGCCCATATCTCCGAGCTAAGCAAACACGATTCGACTTATCGACTCCCACTAATTTGGCTGAATAACTTTCGAGTGATTTATTATGGTGCTTGTGTCCGTTAGGCGCATGCCATTATCATAATTTTGTACAATCTCTCTTTCAACATACTCTTGGAGTAATCAATTCATAAGGTTTCGTTGATAAGTTTGAGATATATTGAATATTTTGTTGATATTAGACTGGAAGTTTGAATCGAAGTTTTTATTTAAGATTTTGTGATCTCAGCGGTATAAAAATTGAATAGAACAAGAAAATAGTATGTAATATTATCCGATTTATAATAGTGAAAAGATTGTCAAGTCGAAAAAAATGAAATTCAATATTTAGAAGAGCGTCCTGTGGTTGTAGGTTGTATGCATATTGTGGTTTCATTTTTTTCGGTTTTTTGTTTAAACCTTGTTTATATTTCTACTGCGTGAGCGTTTTTTCTTTGTGTCTTGTCATAGTTTAACAATGATTTATATGCTCAGCTTTTTTGGTTATTCAAAAAACGAAGATAGCATCGCCGATCTCTCGAACGAACGCCTAACTATGTTTGTACATTACTGAACCCCAGCATACATTGTAAATGGAATATTTAAAAATTCACAACGGCCATAAATTATTGTGAAGTGTGGCCAAAAAATCATCCTTCGACATGTTTTTTGAAAATGAACCATCTGCAGTCTCAATTGTGTCCGTAGAAGGGATGAACGAAAAAAAACACGCTTATTCAAAAACGTAGGAAAAAACATACTGTGTCCCTTGTCAAAACAAAAAAGTGACAAGTGATTTAATACCAACGTAGTTAACGGCAGGGGTACTAAACCTGATCAATATTTTCGTCCATCAGATAAAAAAAATAGGGTAATTCCAGCAAAGATGGCCAGCTACCATTTTTCTCCGAAAATTTTTATTTTTTGCATTAATACACCATTCGATTATAATTTTCGAAAAATAAGATCGCTGTCACCCGGAATTACCAATACAAATAACAATTCGTCAATCGTGCTTTGTAAATATTCAATTCGATAATCGTCACGTATGAAGAGCATCAGTCAAACGAAACGTCGAGTAATATTATATACGGTGAGGATAAAAAGTGATTTATCATCGGTTAGAACGGGACTTGAATCTTAACGAGTTTGACGATTCAATTTTGGTGAATGGGGTGTGCTCGGGGCTTAAAACACTTCGATTGTGCATGGTTAGGTTTCGTTTATTATTCAAATGTCGTTAAAGTTGTGACACAACACGAAGAAAATATAAGCAGTCTAAAAAAAACTGTTTTATCATCGGCATAAAATTTTATGATAATCTTCGAAATAAAAATATCGGTTGTAAAGGATGTTTGTATTCATTTTAGTATTTTCATTCTTAGGTCATATATCAATACAAAATATGATCACGTGTTAGCTGAGATGTAGTGCAAGGGAGAACACTTATATTTTCTAGCTAGACTCTATCCAGAAATTATTGCCTAAAATGTGAATACGAATGGCAATAGAAATAAAATGTTTGTTAGCAGATTTTACTTTTAAATTCTGATCACAAGTTACACACTAAAGCTGCGGCAGTTAGAGGAGAGTTGTGTCATTAGTTTTGGACGAGTTTGTTAACTATTTTTTCCTACGAGGAAGTATGAAGTTGAGAGGAAAAATAGGAAATAAACATTGAACACAAATATAAATTAAATTTTCGAATATTGCACAAGAATATAAAATCTGCTAGCAAGCATATTCTGGTATTACGCAGGTGCAGGTGCATAATACCAGAAAATTTCGAAAAACTACACGCTGTGTATTTCGAACAAACAGCACAGAGGAGTCTCCACCTCGACGCGTTGGCGACTCGCATTTTTGTTGACTTTTACACCAGAACACACAAAAGGGACTCGAAAAAAAAACACAGTATACACAAGGAAACGTAAACAAATGCACGCTGCACAAAGAAATGTTTGACGACCCCACGCTGGGTGGTTAGAATGCGACCATCGTGTGCATTTTGAGAATTCAATTTGGCGTGCACCCCGTCGAGAGAACTATTAAACAATCGGGGGATTCAGGTTCAGGTTCTATAGATGAGTTTCTAGAGGAACATTCGGTTTCCTGCAGCGAAAACAAAACAAAAGGCATTCAAAAACTATGGAACCTAGAAAAAACTACGTATCATTGTGGAGATTTGAACGCGTATACGTTCGAAACCCAGAAATGAAAACGTTCGCGTTTAATTTTTATCACAATCTATCTGTTATCTAGAGTTCTTTAAATTTTATTTTGAACTGCAGTATACTGTATAATACAAAAAAAAAAAACAAATGAACACAATTCAAATTTCGAATTTGTGACGATTATTGCAAAAAAATAGTTACACAAGAAAGCCCTAGAAACCGAGACTTATGATTGACAAAATCAAAGAAATGAATTTGACTGTTAAAAAAAATTATATAAACAATTAATAAATTAATAAATTAGAACTCAAGTAATTTAAATTTGTCACTTCTATTGGCTTTTAGGGTCTGAGTAATCGTTCATAATATTAAGTCAAAAATTTTTCGTAACTAATCAAGCAAGCTTGACAAACGAATATAATGTTAACAAAAATAATTAATTCGAATTAATAAAAAAATGTATAAAGTATTTCGTCAGATACAGAAACCTTCTCAAATATGTTAAAAATTTCTATCGCAATAGAATGAACAGTTTCAGACATACTCACACACATATCCACATGTATTTTTTGTACCTATATTACAAATAATAATCGATGTACCGAAGATGTTGATTTAAGTATTAACACATTCAGACGCATGACCGGTTTTCGTTTTCAGCTCGAAATAAAATCGAAAAAAAACCTCACAAAGAGGCGTCGTTGTTGAAGAAAAAGCTCACGGAGGTGACATTTTATAGAAGTCTGAATGCGACTCGCGTCAAAAAAGCACACAAACGAATCTTTTGTGGGTCGACTTATAATCTCCGAACAATATAAACGAAATCCTATTAAAAACCTTCGCAAGGCTTTCAAAATTCGAACGAATCGTAATCCGCGATGATTGCACGTGAAATTGATTTCGAACGGAATGTAACTTTTTTTTTCTCCAAAAATAATAATTGATTCGATCGATTGGTAAAAGATGAGATACGTTCGGTGTAAAAAATCGGGACTGAACAAATAACATGGGATCGATGGAAAAAAATCAAACGTGAAATCTTTACGTGTGTAAACATTAAATCAACAAAATTTATGCGGTGATTAATCGAAAACGTTAAAATCTGTGGGCAGTCGTTTGATTTATGGTCGTGAGAGATGAAAATTACTTTACATATGAGCAGGTGTAGAGATGCGCAAACTGTGGGTCGCGAACACTTATCGGTGAATTTTTAATTAATTGTAAGTTCAAATAGTACTAAATAGTTTCATCAACAACATTGAACTCGATGAATTAGATCGAATTAATTTAAGTTAAGGTGCCTTTTATTTAAGTAGGGCCTCTTTGGTTCGCATTGTGACCATTTCATCGCACTCTATCGCTTTCGCTCACAGCTGCTGAAGCCGAAACCTACCTTCAAGTTAGGTTGAATATCATGTCATTAATATAAACAAGTATCGTTGAAATAATTAAGGAAGAAAAAATAAATGTTGATTCATATTATGATGCAAATTCGAGAAGAATCATCAAATTTTATAGTAAAATAAAAAAAAAGTTACCTAACGAATTTGTAGCTCATCCTAATAGAAAATCGCCTAATAAATACATACGAGGCGATTAAAATTTTTTCCACGAACCACAGGTAAAACTAGAAACTTAACGAGACCGTTTAGATTTAGAAGAGGCGTACACAAAAATATTTTATTCGTAAATTCGAATGTGACCACAATACAATGGCTCGAAGCGAAGATTCCCAAACATCGAAAATACAAAAAAAAAAAACAAAAAATGAGGGGAAGCTCGTAAACGTTTTGGGAGCTAGTACGTATTTCCAACTCACAATTTTATGTGTGTTTTTTGGGATTTATTTACACGTGAGCGACTAGATATGGCCGCGTAATAAAATTAGAGATGGCGGCGCTCACAGATAAACATCTTGTTCAATCACGGGGAGGCATTCAAATAACGTGAAACGTGTTCCCAAACAATGTCAGCCACTTGTCAATTATTCCAACGAGGCCTCCAAGATGGTGGGGTCAAGTCGGGGGCCGCGGTCCGATAATTTTTCTTAAGGCGAGTTCACACTGGATCCATTTTGGTGAGTCGTTTTTGTCATATCGATTTTATTTAACGAAGTGATTGGCTTCAGTTACTTTTCAGGCTGTCGTTTATGGTGAATATTGGGTTGGTTTAGGTGCAAATTATTGCTGGTTGAAAATAACATATGGTAAAGAAATCGTTGAAAAGTAGAGGACTAGGTTCAATTTGGATTGAAATATGTGGGTGTGTTAGATTAGTGTGTATGACTATTTAAAAATAGGGAACTTGTCTGTTATCCTGTCAAAAAAGTACTAGATCTGAACGATTTTAAAATGTAATGCATTCTAACTGAATCTAACCTAACAAAGAAAAAGTAACAAAAATATCGACGAACTTAAATTAATATGTTCTGAAATATTATATAACCCATCCAGTTTCTATGTTGATAGATTGATAAAAAATAATTTAATATAGCTTTCATTTTAATTTTCGATATGAATGTGAATGATTCATTCTCCTGAAAATCTCTAAATATACCAAAGCCACAATGAAAAATTTAAATAGCTTCAAAGTAATTAAGTTAATACACATTCTGTCAACTAGAGTCATAAAACGAAAAGTTGACCGCACAAATAAATAACTTAATTAAAATAAATTGTTATTAAAAAACACGAAATGTGTTTTCGGAAAGATAATGGCAACATAAATCAGAACGTCTCGTTGTTGGAGACTCGTCGTCTGTACCAATTAGAAGTTTTCTCCGGATTTGATGGCGCGTCTCGCAAATCGTTTAGTTCTCAGGTTTTTTTACAGTTATTATTTGTTTCTGTCTTCTGAGTACAGTTTCAGATTTAATTTTCAGTAGCGATTTATATTCGAGACTTGTGCAGTTCGTCACCGTCGTCGTAATTAAAACTTGTCGCAGGAAACGAGCGCATCTGTTTCGGATTTACCTTCGGAATTCCGAACTCGAAATATTTGAGGGTTGATTAGATCCAAATGAATGATTTTTAAAATTTAAATAATATTATTGATACTTGTCTGCCTTCCGCATATAGTATTGCTTTAAGCACTAGGTGGCATGAATGATTTCGAGAAAAGCGCGCTCAAAGTTGAAAATGTTTTTGATGATATATCTCGGTTCACGTTCTAAGCTCGTTTATACCCTTTTCCCATTAAATATTTAAGCGATTTCTGTATATAAATCAATTTCAGCAAAAATGTCCCATTCACCCATTGGCCTTTTCAATCGTCATATGAAAAATTCATTTTGGTAACGACGATGACAACACAGCGATACCAGCATCGAAAAGATATCGGTTGCGGTTGCGGCGTTCACAGTGTGAACCATCACATAGAATTACCGAATTAAATTTCAATTTAAAAAATGAGAAGCACTGAATCTGTCACGTTTAAGAACCACTGCCATCACAACCAACACACAAGCACCTTTGTTTTACCGGGAAAAATAAACAAGGCGGAGCGGTTTCGTTTGTATGGAAACCCGACGAGCTTCGCGCAGAATCATCGTCATCGACGATCATGCACCATTCTTTCCGACGAAACGAGATTCGAAATTCGAAGTTCGAACGACCATCGTCATGATCATCATCATGGTCATGATGGTTCGAAGTCGTGAGCTTCGGAAGATCGATCGACGATGGAGCGACTCGTTCGGAGATCAGCGGGAAGCCTAATTGGCGTTGGCACACGACCGGTGCCATTATTTATTTAAGCAACAAACAATTAATCGATCGATCATTTTTTGTTAAGAAGCGTTCACACTAGTCTCGATTGCGAAATTTCGGGGATTGGAACGCGAGTTTGATGAGGAATTTAAATTTTATGTACGGTACTGCTCATAGAGTATGGTGCTGCTCTTTTAATTTTTGGTTGGATGGAAGATTGTCAGTTAGATGAAAATTTGGTAAGTTTCTTTTTCGATGGTTATATTGAATAGATGCGCTTTTATGTATTGGATAACAAATCTTGAATAAATTTAAAATGTTGATCTAAATAGATAACGAATTTCAACATATTTCAGAAATTAAACTGATGATTATAGAAAATAGAATTTGAATTTTCTTCTAAGGGACATCAAATACTTTATTAAAAATGCCTTTTACATTTCTAGTTATGTTGCTATTCATATTAGTAAAGTTCTTACATTGAATTTCGTACTTGCGTAGAAACTTGTCGAAGACGAAGGTAATTGCACAATTTTGAAATGTTAGTCTAAACATTGAGAAAATAATGTCTCTATTTGCTGTATTGAAACATTTTCATTACAATAAAATGTAATGGCTTATAAATGAACTTTAAAATCAATCGAAAATCATGTTTCCATATGCTGTATTAAAACATTTTCATGACTAAAATTCAATGGATCAATTGAAATCAATTGAAAATCATATAATTCTCAACAAATGAAGACATTTTTTTCTTCAATCCATACACTAACTTTTCTAAAAAAATACAAAATTCCTCAAATTTAATTAATTCCTTTAATCTTATACAAGGAACCCAACAATATAAGATCGATCGACATATCCAAAAATTTTAAATACATCGAATCCTCGCATAATTTCGTCCCGAAGCCCAAGGCTATATTCGATGTAACCGCAGCTTCTTTTTTTCACAGATCGTTTTTCGAAGAGGAAAATTTGCGTGCGAGCCTCAATCTCGTTAACTTAACTCGAACTGGTCGTATTTACATATTCGAGAGCGAATTTACGATCTTCGGAAGAAGGACTCTTCTTGTGCATGTCGGGGGACATTTTTTTTTCCAATTTTTGAATTTCAATGTCGCAAGAAGACCGGCGAATGCAAATCGGACGACGGTTTTTCAAAGGGCTCCTCTATACGAGAGTGTGTGTATAAATTTTTGGATTTCGGACAAAGAAATGCCGCCTTGGAATATAAGCAAGGGCGATATAAATCGAGAACGAGATTGACATTGAATGGGGACCGAGACAATGGGATCGAGAAAACGCCATTAAAAATTTCGCGAGTCCTTTGATTCTAGGGTTTTATGTTTTATGCATTTTTAGATACGGAATAAAATGGATAAAAAGGATGATTTTCAACTCGAATAAAATATATCACAACAGAAACGTAGCCCAAATCGTCGTATCTCAGTTAACATTTATTAATCCTTTCACTTAAGTATGTTTATACGTTGATTTATTCAACGCAAGTACATTGTTGAGTGTGGCTTGATATTTTAATTATCATAATTTGTATAAAATTGATGTAAATTGACATTAAAATGACTGTACCATTGATGATACTGTTGATACATTCAGTTCGAAGGGTCAATTGGTTTAATATTAATTTATAGATTTTCAAATTTCGCATTTATGAAAGTTTATTTATTATTATTTCGATATTTTAAATTAAATTTATTGCAATAAATAAGATAAAAGTTCAAAAAATTTAGTCTAGATTGAAGTCTCAATAAGACTAAGGGCGGATATTTTCACCTCTGGTTTGAAAATAAAACGAATTCAAACTACACACATTCTCTCCAACTATGAGATGACAAAATCAAAAAAGATTGGCTTATGTATTGTTGTATGAACTGTAATATGTCTGTCTCTTTCAATGGCTGTTTAGACAATTCATAGTTGGAGCAGTTTAAATTCGTTTTATTATCAAACCAAAGGTGAAAAGACCGACCCTTAATTGCAGCAAAATTTTGCGGAAATCGATTCAAAACTGCATATTCCAGCACAGAACAGTTTCAGAATTGAAGCACTATTGTGTGAAACTTCAAAATATTTATTTCACGAAATTACAGAGTGCAATGGGCACTTGAAAAACGTAAATATCGAAAACGCCTCGAGCGTATCTATCGTATCGTATTTAGATTGCTGGTCAATTTTGTGTGTACACAACAGTTCGAATTCTCAGCTGCGATCATGATCTGGATCTGGATCGTTAAGAGGAGAACGATCTTCGAGAACGAGTCCATTCTCTATCATTTTCTCTCTTTCGAGAGGCAATAAGACAAAGGGGAAGTGTAAATATCCTCGACGGCTAACAAGGCGCACTTACCTTAAATATATCGATACAATATGTGTAAGGCTTTCGAAACTGTTTTTGCACTTGTTGTCCGTTGTTAAAAAAGTCGATAGCGGATTAATTTTAGATGATTCGATATGTTAATTGATTGAAAATACGTGATAATTACATACCGCCTGTTTGAAATTTATTTTTATGGGTGGCGCCCGTTTAATTGATAGGCAAGTTTTGTAGGAAATATGATTTTGGGATTTTTAAATTTGAATTAGATAAAATCTTATAAAAATTGGACAAGGTGTTCTTATTTAAACGAGGTGAGGTATGATGGAAATGAAAAGAGAATATAAACGAATACTTAAGAACAGAAATTTGTATTTAACTTCAAATATAGCTTTGTGTGATGAATTGAAAGCAATCTTTTGAATATGATAACATTGATATTTTCTCTTTACATTATAGAATAATAAAATAGTATCGCTCGTTAAAATTAGAACTGAACTAATAATGAAAGCAGATTAACGAATGTCTCAAACTGTATCTACATACAGATTTTAACTATAAATTCATATCCTTTCAAGTCGAATTATCTAACTATATAATAGCGCTATTCTGTGTGTATGTGTCGCTCCAAAACTGTGTTGATATATTCAACTAAAGTATGAGTACGAATAATGAATGTGAGCAATAAAAAAATTTTTTTCAAAAAAATATATAAGCAGCATTGACTCGAAAAAAACGAATTACTATATTATTTCTGACAAAATTATTATATTATATTAATAAAAAAATATATAAATCATCACAGTTTCAACATCGCAAGTTCAAAACCAACAATCCAATCGGTGGATACGAAGAAGGCTCGAGCGCACATCGAACCTCTTTTTATTCCCGTTGTGAAGTCGTTTTGTTTGAGTATTATTGATGTTGGTATAAGAAGGCGATATGAATAATGCATAGGTTAACCATCTCGTGTACTTCGGAAGGGCCAGGTTCATATATGTATGTGTATTATTCCTTCTATAGCACGATTTCGTGAAAGGCTTTCGTTCGAGTAAATCGCACGATGACATTCTTCGCATCGTTCGCAAGTCGTACATTTCGTGCGACAGCTTTGCGAATCGCTTCATCGTTTTCGATTCTCGACTCGAATTGTGCAAAAACTTGAAACTGAACCGAGAATACGTCTCGACGATTTTAATTTCAAATCAATCAACTTTTAGAGTCATTTCAACGAGCTGCGGTCGCAGATTTCGTCGAAAACTCTGTAGAAATGTAGACAGAATGGCGAAGATTTAACTCTGAATGATTTTTCAGATATGGCAGATCAAAATTGAATATATTTGACGAATGAATTTCGCAAAGGACACAAGTGACCTTTTTTATCGAAATTAAGTCTAGTACAGAAAATGGTTCTCTATCATACATATATAGAACTGAAATACAGTCGTCATTCATTATGAAGATATGCTTAATATTCACACATTCTTAAATTGCAGAAATATTATTGATAGTTCAATTGATTTGTAGTTTAATTGTCTCCAATCTACAGTAAAATATGTTTATATGAAACGCATTTAAACATCGACAAAAGAATCACAATAATATCGCCATATGCTTAACGAAACATATGAAACGATTTTTTTGTCAATGTTCTGAATAAATACTAAACTTTGACCTACTATTCGAAAATTCTCGAGTCGCATTTTCGTTCTATACATACTATTACTTAATTTACATTTCTATCAAATTTTTAATTTAAGGAAGACTCACCCTTCAGAAACCCATCGTCCATGAATAGCTGATGGAGAATCCAAAGTTATAGTAGCTCCATCGATGGCTGCTGCTCTCTTCATAGCCTTTTGACATCCTTCAGCATCGTCTCCCAAACTGATTCCAGTATGAAGATGATGATGGTAAGAAGAAGCCATCGAAAAGTCTGAAACGAGATATAAGCAGATTTGTTAATGCGATTGAGTTTTTGTATACGAAATTGGGGGACAAATCGGCCATTGTGTCCAATTTTCAAGAAATATCGTTCTTTTATGTCTCTATTCATGCGTGGTTCGAGGAAGAATCCATTGTACATAGAAAACTCCATCCAACCTGGCAATAGATCAATCTATTCGATGAATGGAATATGGGGCTTTTGTCAAATACGTTTGACATGTTTTTGACACGTAGTAGCAAATAGTGACAATGGGGAGTTTCTATATTTTGCCAGATTTGAAAAATGTTCTTCTAATAATGCATGGCGAATTCTATTATACAACGCACACAATTCATTAAATTATATCGTTCGAAAGAAAATACTTTACCATATGTTCTAGTCATAAATAGACACTAAATATATTATGAATTATGGGGGGCGGAAATAAGACATATTTCATGGGAATATGAGCATCGTTGCATTAGTGACATGTGCATTTGTCACAAAACAGTTAAACAACCCTTATTTTTTCCCCTACTTATAATTAGTGAGTTTCCGAAACGGTAACGAACATGATTTGAATTCCGATCTTGAAATAAGTTCGACTCTTTTAAGTTGTGAATTTTTAAAAATGTACTATTTATGGTCTTATGTAAATTTTTATAACACAACACCCTGTCATTCTTGTTATCTGAGCAAGATGGCTTTCGTTTATTTTTTTCTTCTACAGCATCCATTTCTGCTCTGGCGCAAGATGGGAACATTAAATATGATGATTGATGACAGAATAAAAGGTTCGAAAATGGATTGGAACCAGATTCGAGGGATGTGTGTTTATTTTGGACACGTGTGTCTCAGCTTCTCATTATACGCCGAATTGAAACTCAACAGGCTCGACAAAAAGAATCACAAAAATATTCTTTGTGATTCTTATTCTGTTCGTTTATTATTCGTGACACAATTGAAAGTTAACTGTGATTTTTATTCAATTTTAATTTTTTAACTTAATGCTATTGATTGATATTAATAAACTTCTATCGATATGTTGGCTACAAATGGAAAAGATTTGAGATTTTTAACATAGGAATAAAAACTTTTTTTTTTAATTAGATTTCGGTTTGTTATGTTTGAATAGTTGTGCAAAGTTAAGATAATTAGAATCATAATATATAACATTTCTATTGAAAAGTTGTGCTAATAATTTAGATACTCAAATAACTTGAATCTATAATGAAAATTTTCTCACAAAAATATAAAGTTTTATTAAAATCACAAACAAGTTTCCAAAATAAAACTCTACATATAAATTCTCATGTTTGAAAATTTTTAGATCTTGAACACAACAATTGTTCAATTGTCAATACCTTATTACATCTTTGATGATTTCACAACAAAATCTATACACTTATCATATAAAATACAAATCAAAATCTATACATTTATCAAATCAAACAAATAACCAAATATAGACACAACATTAAAATCTCAAAATTTTCATTTGAACACTCGTTAAAACTCATCTAAAATTTTTCCACAAGTCACAACACAATTACATCACGACTAATCGTTAACGGATAAACACTCGTTAACAGGTAATTGAAGCACACGCGAATCTTATTTAGATAACGACGAGTTTCAAACGGAATTAAAAAAAAGTTAACGACACGATCGCAATAAAAAGGCGAAATATAAACAGGCTCGCCAACGAAAGCCGCTTTTATAACGCGAATATAAAATGCGTACTATACGAAAAAAAAATCAACACATAATAAACGCTATAACAAGTGAAACTTACAGGTGATGATTATGACGGATGACAGCGCCGTTAATCTCGTCATGTTTATGAGGCTTTGCACTAAGATTTTTTGAACATTCGATGGACTTTTTGATTGATTAAAGCCTTCAGTTGAGGTTTTGGAAAAGCGCGCGAAAATATGGCGGGAGATTTCGGTTTGAATTTGACGTTTCGTTTTAGAAGAGCGTGTGACGCGAGCTTCGCTTACGAAGGCTCACACGGGTTTGAAGCTTCGGACTCGTTTTGTTCGCTTCAAACTAGGCAGGGGTTGTTATTTTTGGGTTCTGAGCCGATTTTTAATATTTTTTATTTTGTTTTCGATTGGTGTTTTTGGAAAAAGTAGTCGATTTGTCAGTTTCTTGACGCATTATTGGAAAATTTTATCATGCAGTTGTTAAATGCTAATATTTTTATGAATGTATTTTTCTACTGTGGTTTTTTGAAAAATGTATTTTTTCTTTATATTTAAATTAATTTTAATGATAAAAATTAAAATTGTTATAGATTTAATAGATTGAATTTGTGTTCCCTGAATTTATTATTACTAATAGTATTTTATTTCAGTTTAAAGATTGAGAGTTTTTAATTAAATTCTGTATATGGAGTGATTATACATACATAGATTTATTTATATTTATTAAAAACGTTCAATTTATGTAATGATATAAAATACATATGTATATTGAACAAGTAATATAATCACTTTTTTATTATTATTTATGGTTTTTATATGATTTAGTTGTAGATTCGTTAATATGGAAGTATTTAACACAGATATACACAATATTATGAAAATATCGTGTAATATAAAATTCAAAAGAACATTTCTTTAAATAATTTAATCATTAGATGTTAAATAATTAAGTATAATAGTAATTACCAAAATGTTTGCAGAGCAAACCATCGACATGAAACTTAGCTGATTAGGTTAAGTAAAATAACTAACTAAAACCTATTAAATCGAATAAAGTGTCAAAGATTTGTTTTATAAATATTATTTGACGATTGAATATCACAAAGGGTACAAATAACCTTGTTTTTTCAAAATTGAGTACAGAAAATGGTTCTATATATGATACTGCACCATATTCTGTACTTAACTTAATTTCGATATAAAAGTCACTTGTGATTTTTGTGAAATTCCATCATCATACACGATACAGAACCACAATTTCGATAAAAAAAAAGGTCACTTATGCACTTTGTGATATTCAATCGCCATTTATGATATTAAATTCGATTTTCGATTAATTTAATTTAATTTTAATCAAAATGTTATGAACATCTGGCAGTTATTACACCGGCCAGCTAAACAAATAATATTCCCAACAAGGAGGCGTGTCCGTTTACATGTTAAAACCAAATAACGACCTAAGAACATGTTTTGTTTTTAATTTTACGAAACATAAATATCGTGTTTATTTTGCGTTCGTCCCGTTTTGACGTATCGCTAATATCTGAAGATCGTTATTTTTAATTATGATCATGAGCCGACGTTAATTTAAAATTATATTCACATACAATCGATATTCTCTATCCATGAGCGAACATTAAAGTCGTTTTTATTAACTGTAAAAAAATATATGTTTTCAAAACGCATAAAACCTTTGAGTAAGTTCTCGACAGTCGTTTTCTCCTTTTTAATCAACATTGCTCATCTTGCACTTCTATGTATGCGGCAAGTTCAAGTTTTATGCGAACGGATATTTTGTATAAATATGGAGTGTTAAAAAAATAAAAGTATTTTCAAGATCATTAAAATAGCGATGTGTATAAAAGTATAATTATTTTAGGTTTGAAATCTAAATGAAATCAATCAATAATGATTTAAAATGTGTTGTAATTTGCGCAATATTTGTAGGTTATTATTTAAATCCATTTGGTCGATAATTATTAGAATTTCAATACGATATTTTTAGATAAAAAAAATTAATATTTAGATACTCAACTCGAGTTTAAATAGATTTTTTTTCCACTTATAAAATTCAATTATTTTAACTTTAAGAATTCTATTGAGACAATCATAAATTTATACTCAATATAAGTAACTAAAGATTGAAAGTTGTAACTTTTTACTTTATTGAAAATCACTGATCAAACAAAGATTTTCATACCGACCAAAAGTTAATGTATACTAATTAAAAATAAAGATTTGAATATCGATCGTAATGAAATTGAATAATCGAATTTCGAACATTTTAGGTTTAGTCCCTTCTGCGTTCGAACGCCTCGTAAAAAGCTCGAGGCATATGTTGGTTTTTGGGCGGTTGACTTTTTTTGAAACAGTTAACTTTTTTTCACCACCACCGAGTAAAAAAATGACTCAAAATTGATTGTATGCTTAAGTGATTTGAAAATCCGAACGCAACAACTTTCGAAACGATGTACAAGAAGTCATCGCGTTATTCACCTTCCTGTTATTCGAAAATCAATTCCAATTACTCGAATCACGCCCTCGATTAATTTAGAACAATTAATTCCAAAGTTAAAACGTTTATTACTTAGATATGAAGCTGTCGGATCAGCCATTTTTTTTAGCAAAAAATTTAACTTTTTCATGCCAGATAAAGAGAAGGCGTGACGATGGAAATCTTCATCTCGAAAAGGTAGCCAAGAGTTGAGTACCAGGTAAAAGATTGCATTTTGAAAATCGCGATGGGAGGTATATGTGTTTGGAAGAAAAAAGAACATACGTCTTCCCTTTCAAGATCTCCAAACAGCAAGTAGGTTAAAACCTGTAAATTATAATATCAGAGAAAGAAATGTGATGAATTTAATAAATACAAAGTGGGAAATCTGTATTTAGAAATGGTTAAATAAATACTTTGTTCGAATTAAATCAAATCAAACGATTGAATCATCATTAATAAAGAAAAATGTGTAACTCGAAATGATTAAAATTTAACATTACGAGGACACTGAAGCTCGACACAACTTGCACAAATGCTTTAAACTTTATCCAATTGACTGGTCAATAAATTTAATGAGTTATATGATTAATTTCATTTAAAAAACCATTTTTTAATTAATAATAATAAATATTGAATAGAGGATGTTATTTTATATTTAAACTTAAACCAATTTTAATTCAAACACTACATCACTGCCTTCGACCACTACACGTATCAACAACAAAACAAGGCTCGATAAAAAACGAAGGCTTCGAACTCGGCTCCGGATTTTTTTCTAAAATTTACATACAACTATTTGATTGGACTTGTTTATACGATGATTTAACATTTTTTTCTCGACAGACATGCGTTCGATTACACGCTCCTTTAAACGCGATAAAACAAACAAATCGCCTTTGCGCAATTCTTCCGTCGGCCGATTTTAATCTGTCGCTAAGAGTAATCGACAAGTTCAGAAATAAACCTGAAATCATAAATAAATAGACCTGAAAACGAACTGTCAAACGCATGATTTACGACGGACGTTAAAAGTTATTGTTGTTCGGCTAATGGATTCGACTTTAGTATGAAAAGGACTTTGTTATTTTTTTCGTTATCCTTCTTCTGTGACACTCGATCTTATCTCGGTTGCGAAAAAAAAGGAAATTTATATAGGACCTAGTGGAAAAATCAAAAACGTGTGTGGTCGCTTTATACTATATCAATAATGCCTTCTGAGAAATTTGAATTTTTTACATCGAGCTAAAATTATATGTACCTAGTTCTTACGTGTGACATGTTTGATTAAGATAATGGAGATTGGTGTGAATGTGCGAATTATGCACTTAATAGTGTGAGATAATTTTTTATTATAACGATTGTCACGTTGTTTAGTTTCATGATTTTTTAATACGTTATTTGTTCAGAAATTCAGTATTTTACTATTGTGAATCTTCGTATCACTCGAAATAAGTCATAATTTCATAAAAACATGCGGTTTTTTATTAACGAAAAAAATCTCTAGCTGATTGTGAACTCAATTTTTAGCCTATATTGACAACAATGATTTGTTGATGTATAATTGTGAACAAATAAGAGTTCTTTTAATTCATTGTTTACGAATGAATTGAAACATTTTATTGAATTAATAATTGATTTTATTTTCATCGAAAATAATTTAATTTTCAAATTATCAACAAAATAAGAGAACTCTTTTGGCAAATATATAAAACATTAGCGATGACAAAAACAAAATTAGTTTCATATAAATTCAACAGATGTCCTAAAAATAATATTACTAATGTCATCTATTGGAAAGTTTTCGCACTATCGACGTGTGAAAACGTTTCATAATTATTTGTAGACTTTCGATTAATATTGAATAAAAAAAACAATTTGAAACATTCTTACAAGTGAAAATGCAATGATTCTAACGTACACTTTCAACATGAATCTCAAAACATTAAATTGTATGACACACAATCAATAATTTTAATCGAAAGTCACTAGAAATCGATGATTTTTTTCACAAAAACGCAATAAATAAGCATTTATATTACTTCTACAAGGGAAATCTGTCGGTTATCGAATACCAGGTGAGACGTGTCTCGTTCGAACGTAAGGGGGTAATATTTTTTTACGACTATCGCGTAGGGTGTTTTTTCTTCAGAATATCAATAAAATAAGAGAACTCTCTTGGCGAATATACAAAGCTTTAACGTCGACAAACGAATTAGTTTCATACAAATTCAACAGATGTCCTAAAAATAATATTACTAATGTCATCTATTGGAAAGTTTTCGCACTATCGACGTGTGAAAACGTTTCGTAATTATTTGTAGACTTTCGATTAATATTGAATAAAAAAAACAATTTGAAACATTCTTACAAGTGAAAATGCAATGATTCTAACGTACACTTTCAACATGAATCTCAAAACATTAAATTGTATGACACACAATCAATAATTTTAATCGAAAGTCACTAGAAATCGATGATTTTTTTCACAAAAACGCAATAAATAAGCATTTATATTACTTCTACAAGGGAAATCTGTCGGTTATCGAATACCAGGTGAGACGTGTCTCGTTCGAACGTAAGGGGGTAATATTTTTTTACGACTATCGCGTAGGGTGTTTTTTCTTCAGAATATCAATAAAATAAGAGAACTCTCTTGGCGAATATACAAAGCTTTAACGTCGACAAACGAATTAGTTTCATACAAATTCAACAGATGTCCTAAAAATAATATTACTAATGTCATCTATTGGAAAGTTTTCGCACTATCGACGTGTGAAAACGTTTCGTAATTATTTGTAGACTTTCGATTAATATTGAATAAAAAAAACAATTTGAAACATTCTTACAAGTGAAAATGCAATGATTCTAACGTACACTTTCAACATGAATCTCAAAACATTAAATTGTATGACACACAATCAATAATTTTAATCGAAAGTCACTAGAAATCGATGATTTTTTTCACAAAAACGCAATAAATAAGCATTTATATTACTTCTACAAGGGAAATCTGTCGGTTATCGAATACCAGGTGAGACGTGTCTCGTTCGAACGTAAGGGGGTAATATTTTTTTACGACTATCGCGTAGGGTGTTTTTTCTTCAGAATATCAATAAAATAAGAGAACTCTCTTGGCGAATATACAAAGCTTTAACGTCGACAAACGAATTAGTTTCATACAAATTCAACAGATGTCCTAAAAATAATATTACTAATGTCATCTATTGGAAAGTTTTCGCACTATCGACGTGTGAAAACGTTTCGTAATTATTTGTAGACTTTCGATTAATATTGAATAAAAAAAACAATTTGAAACATTCTTACAAGTGAAAATGCAATGATTCTAACGTACACTTTCAACATGAATCTCAAAACATTAAATTGTATGACACACAATCAATAATTTTAATCGAAAGTCACTAGAAATCGATGATTTTTTTCACAAAAACGCAATAAATAAGCATTTATATTACTTCTACAAGGGAAATCTGTCGGTTATCGAATACCAGGTGAGACGTGTCTCGTTCGAACGTAAGGGGGTAATATTTTTTTACGACTATCGCGTAGGGTGTTTTTTCTTCAGAATATCAATAAAATAAGAGAACTCTCTTGGCGAATATACAAAGCTTTAACGTCGACAAACGAATTAGTTTCATACAAATTCAACAGATGTCCTAAAAATAATATTACTAATGTCATCTATTGGAAAGTTTTCGCACTATCGACGTGTGAAAACGTTTCGTAATTATTTGTAGACTTTCGATTAATATTGAATAAAAAAAACAATTTGAAACATTCTTACAAGTGAAAATGCAATGATTCTAACGTACACTTTCAACATGAATCTCAAAACATTAAATTGTATGACACACAATCAATAATTTTAATCGAAAGTCACTAGAAATCGATGATTTTTTTCACAAAAACGCAATAAATAAGCATTTATATTACTTCTACAAGGGAAATCTGTCGGTTATCGAATACCAGGTGAGACGTGTCTCGTTCGAACGTAAGGGGGTAATATTTTTTTACGACTATCGCGTAGGGTGTTTTTTCTTCAGAATATCAATAAAATAAGAGAACTCTCTTGGCGAATATACAAAGCTTTAACGTCGACAAACGAATTAGTTTCATACAAATTCAACAGATGTCCTAAAAATAATATTACTAATGTCATCTATTGGAAAGTTTTCGCACTATCGACGTGTGAAAACGTTTCGTAATTATTTGTAGACTTTCGATTAATATTGAATAAAAAAAACAATTTGAAACATTCTTACAAGTGAAAATGCAATGATTCTAACGTACACTTTCAACATGAATCTCAAAACATTAAATTGTATGACACACAATCAATAATTTTAATCGAAAGTCACTAGAAATCGATGATTTTTTTCACAAAAACGCAATAAATAAGCATTTATATTACTTCTACAAGGGAAATCTGTCGGTTATCGAATACCAGGTGAGACGTGTCTCGTTCGAACGTAAGGGGGTAATATTTTTTTACGACTATCGCGTAGGGTGTTTTTTCTTCAGAATATCAATAAAATAAGAGAACTCTCTTGGCGAATATACAAAGCTTTAACGTCGACAAACGAATTAGTTTCATACAAATTCAACAGATGTCCTAAAAATAATATTACTAATGTCATCTATTGGAAAGTTTTCGCACTATCGACGTGTGAAAACGTTTCGTAATTATTTGTAGACTTTCGATTAATATTGAATAAAAAAAACAATTTGAAACATTCTTACAAGTGAAAATGCAATGATTCTAACGTACACTTTCAACATGAATCTCAAAACATTAAATTGTATGACACACAATCAATAATTTTAATCGAAAGTCACTAGAAATCGATGATTTTTTTCACAAAAACGCAATAAATAAGCATTTATATTACTTCTACAAGGGAAATCTGTCGGTTATCGAATACCAGGTGAGACGTGTCTCGTTCGAACGTAAGGGGGTAATATTTTTTTACGACTATCGCGTAGGGTGTTTTTTCTTCAGAATATCAATAAAATAAGAGAACTCTCTTGGCGAATATACAAAGCTTTAACGTCGACAAACGAATTAGTTTCATACAAATTCAACAGATGTCCTAAAAATAATATTACTAATGTCATCTATTGGAAAGTTTTCGCACTATCGACGTGTGAAAACGTTTCGTAATTATTTGTAGACTTTCGATTAATATTGAATAAAAAAAACAATTTGAAACATTCTTACAAGTGAAAATGCAATGATTCTAACGTACACTTTCAACATGAATCTCAAAACATTAAATTGTATGACACACAATCAATAATTTTAATCGAAAGTCACTAGAAATCGATGATTTTTTTCACAAAAACGCAATAAATAAGCATTTATATTACTTCTACAAGGGAAATCTGTCGGTTATCGAATACCAGGTGAGACGTGTCTCGTTCGAACGTAAGGGGTAATATTTTTTTACGACTATCGCGTAGGGTGTTTTTTCTTCAGAATATCAATAAAATAAGAGAACTCTCTTGGCGAATATACAAAGCTTTAACGTCGACAAACGAATTAGTTTCATACAAATTCAACAGATGTCCTAAAAATAATATTACTAATGTCATCTATTGGAAAGTTTTCGCACTATCGACGTGTGAAAACGTTTCGTAATTATTTGTAGACTTTCGATTAATATTGAATAAAAAAAACAATTTGAAACATTCTTACAAGTGAAAATGCAATGATTCTAACGTACACTTTCAACATGAATCTCAAAACATTAAATTGTATGACACACAATCAATAATTTTAATCGAAAGTCACTAGAAATCGATGATTTTTTTCACAAAAACGCAATAAATAAGCATTTATATTACTTCTACAAGGGAAATCTGTCGGTTATCGAATACCAGGTGAGACGTGTCTCGTTCGAACGTAAGGGGGTAATATTTTTTTACGACTATCGCGTAGGGTGTTTTTTCTTCAGAATATCAATAAAATAAGAGAACTCTCTTGGCGAATATACAAAGCTTTAACGTCGACAAACGAATTAGTTTCATACAAATTCAACAGATGTCCTAAAAATAATATTACTAATGTCATCTATTGGAAAGTTTTCGCACTATCGACGTGTGAAAACGTTTCGTAATTATTTGTAGACTTTCGATTAATATTGAATAAAAAAAACAATTTGAAACATTCTTACAAGTGAAAATGCAATGATTCTAACGTACACTTTCAACATGAATCTCAAAACATTAAATTGTATGACACACAATCAATAATTTTAATCGAAAGTCACTAGAAATCGATGATTTTTTTCACAAAAACGCAATAAATAAGCATTTATATTACTTCTACAAGGGAAATCTGTCGGTTATCGAATACCAGGTGAGACGTGTCTCGTTCGAACGTAAGGGGTAATATTTTTTTACGACTATCGCGTAGGGTGTTTTTTCTTCAGAATATCAATAAAATAAGAGAACTCTCTTGGCGAATATACAAAGCTTTAACGTCGACAAACGAATTAGTTTCATACAAATTCAACAGATGTCCTAAAAATAATATTACTAATGTCATCTATTGGAAAGTTTTCGCACTATCGACGTGTGAAAACGTTTCGTAATTATTTGTAGACTTTCGATTAATATTGAATAAAAAAAACAATTTGAAACATTCTTACAAGTGAAAATGCAATGATTCTAACGTACACTTTCAACATGAATCTCAAAACATTAAATTGTATGACACACAATCAATAATTTTAATCGAAAGTCACTAGAAATCGATGATTTTTTTCACAAAAACGCAATAAATAAGCATTTATATTACTTCTACAAGGGAAATCTGTCGGTTATCGAATACCAGGTGAGACGTGTCTCGTTCGAACGTAAGGGGTAATATTTTTTTACGACTATCGCGTAGGGTGTTTTTTCTTCAGAATATCAATAAAATAAGAGAACTCTCTTGGCGAATATACAAAGCTTTAACGTCGACAAACGAATTAGTTTCATACAAATTCAACAGATGTCCTAAAAATAATATTACTAATGTCATCTATTGGAAAGTTTTCGCACTATCGACGTGTGAAAACGTTTCGTAATTATTTGTAGACTTTCGATTAATATTGAATAAAAAAAACAATTTGAAACATTCTTACAAGTGAAAATGCAATGATTCTAACGTACACTTTCAACATGAATCTCAAAACATTAAATTGTATGACACACAATCAATAATTTTAATCGAAAGTCACTAGAAATCGATGATTTTTTTCACAAAAACGCAATAAATAAGCATTTATATTACTTCTACAAGGGAAATCTGTCGGTTATCGAATACCAGGTGAGACGTGTCTCGTTCGAACGTAAGGGGTAATATTTTTTTACGACTATCGCGTAGGGTGTTTTTTCTTCAGAATATCAATAAAATAAGAGAACTCTCTTGGCGAATATACAAAGCTTTAACGTCGACAAACGAATTAGTTTCATACAAATTCAACAGATGTCCTAAAAATAATATTACTAATGTCATCTATTGGAAAGTTTTCGCACTATCGACGTGTGAAAACGTTTCGTAATTATTTGTAGACTTTCGATTAATATTGAATAAAAAAAACAATTTGAAACATTCTTACAAGTGAAAATGCAATGATTCTAACGTACACTTTCAACATGAATCTCAAAACATTAAATTGTATGACACACAATCAATAATTTTAATCGAAAGTCACTAGAAATCGATGATTTTTTTCACAAAAACGCAATAAATAAGCATTTATATTACTTCTACAAGGGAAATCTGTCGGTTATCGAATACCAGGTGAGACGTGTCTCGTTCGAACGTAAGGGGTAATATTTTTTTACGACTATCGCGTAGGGTGTTTTTTCTTCAGAATATCAATAAAATAAGAGAACTCTCTTGGCGAATATACAAAGCTTTAACGTCGACAAACGAATTAGTTTCATACAAATTCAACAGATGTCCTAAAAATAATATTACTAATGTCATCTATTGGAAAGTTTTCGCACTATCGACGTGTGAAAACGTTTCGTAATTATTTGTAGACTTTCGATTAATATTGAATAAAAAAAACAATTTGAAACATTCTTACAAGTGAAAATGCAATGATTCTAACGTACACTTTCAACATGAATCTCAAAACATTAAATTGTATGACACACAATCAATAATTTTAATCGAAAGTCACTAGAAATCGATGATTTTTTTCACAAAAACGCAATAAATAAGCATTTATATTACTTCTACAAGGGAAATCTGTCGGTTATCGAATACCAGGTGAGACGTGTCTCGTTCGAACGTAAGGGGTAATATTTTTTTACGACTATCGCGTAGGGTGTTTTTTCTTCAGAATATCAATAAAATAAGAGAACTCTCTTGGCGAATATACAAAGCTTTAACGTCGACAAACGAATTAGTTTCATACAAATTCAACAGATGTCCTAAAAATAATATTACTAATGTCATCTATTGGAAAGTTTTCGCACTATCGACGTGTGAAAACGTTTCGTAATTATTTGTAGACTTTCGATTAATATTGAATAAAAAAAAAAAATTTGAAACATTCTTACAAGTGAAAATGCAATGATTCTAACGTACACTTTCAACATGAATCTCAAAACATTAAATTGTATGACACACAATCAATAATTTTAATCGAAAGTCACTAGAAATCGATGATTTTTTTCACAAAAACGCAATAAATAAGCATTTATATTACTTCTACAAGGGAAATCTGTCGGTTATCGAATACCAGGTGAGACGTGTCTCGTTCGAACGTAAGGGGTAATATTTTTTTACGACTATCGCGTAGGGTGTTTTTTCTTCAGAATATCAATAAAATAAGAGAACTCTCTTGGCGAATATACAAAGCTTTAACGTCGACAAACGAATTAGTTTCATACAAATTCAACAGATGTCCTAAAAATAATATTACTAATGTCATCTATTGGAAAGTTTTCGCACTATCGACGTGTGAAAACGTTTCGTAATTATTTGTAGACTTTCGATTAATATTGAATAAAAAAAACAATTTGAAACATTCTTACAAGTGAAAATGCAATGATTCTAACGTACACTTTCAACATGAATCTCAAAACATTAAATTGTATGACACACAATCAATAATTTTAATCGAAAGTCACTAGAAATCGATGATTTTTTTCACAAAAACGCAATAAATAAGCATTTATATTACTTCTACAAGGGAAATCTGTCGGTTATCGAATACCAGGTGAGACGTGTCTCGTTCGAACGTAAGGGGGTAATATTTTTTTACGACTATCGCGTAGGGTGTTTTTTCTTCAGAATATCAATAAAATAAGAGAACTCTCTTGGCGAATATACAAAGCTTTAACGTCGACAAACGAATTAGTTTCATACAAATTCAACAGATGTCCTAAAAATAATATTACTAATGTCATCTATTGGAAAGTTTTCGCACTATCGACGTGTGAAAACGTTTCGTAATTATTTGTAGACTTTCGATTAATATTGAATAAAAAAAAAAAATTTGAAACATTCTTACAAGTGAAAATGCAATGATTCTAACGTACACTTTCAACATGAATCTCAAAACATTAAATTGTATGACACACAATCAATAATTTTAATCGAAAGTCACTAGAAATCGATGATTTTTTTCACAAAAACGCAATAAATAAGCATTTATATTACTTCTACAAGGGAAATCTGTCGGTTATCGAATACCAGGTGAGACGTGTCTCGTTCGAACGTAAGGGGGTAATATTTTTTTACGACTATCGCGTAGGGTGTTTTTTCTTCAGAATA
This sequence comes from Cheumatopsyche charites, assembly GCA_024721215.1. Lineage (NCBI taxonomy): Eukaryota > Metazoa > Arthropoda > Insecta > Trichoptera > Hydropsychidae > Cheumatopsyche > Cheumatopsyche charites. Next base: position 2,481,923 of record CM045580.1, on the reverse strand, counting down.
TCAATAAAATAAGAGAACTCTCTTGGCGAATATACAAAGCTTTAACGTCGACAAACGAATTAGTTTCATACAAATTCAACAGATGTCCTAAAAATAATATTACTAATGTCATCTATTGGAAAGTTTTCGCACTATCGACGTGTGAAAACGTTTCGTAATTATTTGTAGACTTTCGATTAATATTGAATAAAAAAAACAATTTGAAACATTCTTACAAGTGAAAATGCAATGATTCTAACGTACACTTTCAACATGAATCTCAAAACATTAAATTGTATGACACACAATCAATAATTTTAATCGAAAGTCACTAGAAATCGATGATTTTTTTCACAAAAACGCAATAAATAAGCATTTATATTACTTCTACAAGGGAAATCTGTCGGTTATCGAATACCAGGTGAGACGTGTCTCGTTCGAACGTAAGGGGGTAATATTTTTTTACGACTATCGCGTAGGGTGTTTTTTCTTCAGAATATCAATAAAATAAGAGAACTCTCTTGGCGAATATACAAAGCTTTAACGTCGACAAACGAATTAGTTTCATACAAATTCAACAGATGTCCTAAAAATAATATTACTAATGTCATCTATTGGAAAGTTTTCGCACTATCGACGTGTGAAAACGTTTCGTAATTATTTGTAGACTTTCGATTAATATTGAATAAAAAAAACAATTTGAAACATTCTTACAAGTGAAAATGCAATGATTCTAACGTACACTTTCAACATGAATCTCAAAACATTAAATTGTATGACACACAATCAATAATTTTAATCGAAAGTCACTAGAAATCGATGATTTTTTTCACAAAAACGCAATAAATAAGCATTTATATTACTTCTACAAGGGAAATCTGTCGGTTATCGAATACCAGGTGAGACGTGTCTCGTTCGAACGTAAGGGGGTAATATTTTTTTACGACTATCGCGTAGGGTGTTTTTTCTTCAGAATATCAATAAAATAAGAGAACTCTCTTGGCGAATATACAAAGCTTTAACGTCGACAAACGAATTAGTTTCATACAAATTCAACAGATGTCCTAAAAATAATATTACTAATGTCATCTATTGGAAAGTTTTCGCACTATCGACGTGTGAAAACGTTTCGTAATTATTTGTAGACTTTCGATTAATATTGAATAAAAAAAACAATTTGAAACATTCTTACAAGTGAAAATGCAATGATTCTAACGTACACTTTCAACATGAATCTCAAAACATTAAATTGTATGACACACAATCAATAATTTTAATCGAAAGTCACTAGAAATCGATGATTTTTTTCACAAAAACGCAATAAATAAGCATTTATATTACTTCTACAAGGGAAATCTGTCGGTTATCGAATACCAGGTGAGACGTGTCTCGTTCGAACGTAAGGGGTAATATTTTTTTACGACTATCGCGTAGGGTGTTTTTTCTTCAGAATATCAATAAAATAAGAGAACTCTCTTGGCGAATATACAAAGCTTTAACGTCGACAAACGAATTAGTTTCATACAAATTCAACAGATGTCCTAAAAATAATATTACTAATGTCATCTATTGGAAAGTTTTCGCACTATCGACGTGTGAAAACGTTTCGTAATTATTTGTAGACTTTCGATTAATATTGAATAAAAAAAACAATTTGAAACATTCTTACAAGTGAAAATGCAATGATTCTAACGTACACTTTCAACATGAATCTCAAAACATTAAATTGTATGACACACAATCAATAATTTTAATCGAAAGTCACTAGAAATCGATGATTTTTTTCACAAAAACGCAATAAATAAGCATTTATATTACTTCTACAAGGGAAATCTGTCGGTTATCGAATACCAGGTGAGACGTGTCTCGTTCGAACGTAAGGGGGTAATATTTTTTTACGACTATCGCGTAGGGTGTTTTTTCTTCAGAATATCAATAAAATAAGAGAACTCTCTTGGCGAATATACAAAGCTTTAACGTCGACAAACGAATTAGTTTCATACAAATTCAACAGATGTCCTAAAAATAATATTACTAATGTCATCTATTGGAAAGTTTTCGCACTATCGACGTGTGAAAACGTTTCGTAATTATTTGTAGACTTTCGATTAATATTGAATAAAAAAAACAATTTGAAACATTCTTACAAGTGAAAATGCAATGATTCTAACGTACACTTTCAACATGAATCTCAAAACATTAAATTGTATGACACACAATCAATAATTTTAATCGAAAGTCACTAGAAATCGATGATTTTTTTCACAAAAACGCAATAAATAAGCATTTATATTACTTCTACAAGGGAAATCTGTCGGTTATCGAATACCAGGTGAGACGTGTCTCGTTCGAACGTAAGGGGGTAATATTTTTTTACGACTATCGCGTAGGGTGTTTTTTCTTCAGAATATCAATAAAATAAGAGAACTCTCTTGGCGAATATACAAAGCTTTAACGTCGACAAACGAATTAGTTTCATACAAATTCAACAGATGTCCTAAAAATAATATTACTAATGTCATCTATTGGAAAGTTTTCGCACTATCGACGTGTGAAAACGTTTCGTAATTATTTGTAGACTTTCGATTAATATTGAATAAAAAAAACAATTTGAAACATTCTTACAAGTGAAAATGCAATGATTCTAACGTACACTTTCAACATGAATCTCAAAACATTAAATTGTATGACACACAATCAATAATTTTAATCGAAAGTCACTAGAAATCGATGATTTTTTTCACAAAAACGCAATAAATAAGCATTTATATTACTTCTACAAGGGAAATCTGTCGGTTATCGAATACCAGGTGAGACGTGTCTCGTTCGAACGTAAGGGGGTAATATTTTTTTACGACTATCGCGTAGGGTGTTTTTTCTTCAGAATATCAATAAAATAAGAGAACTCTCTTGGCGAATATACAAAGCTTTAACGTCGACAAACGAATTAGTTTCATACAAATTCAACAGATGTCCTAAAAATAATATTACTAATGTCATCTATTGGAAAGTTTTCGCACTATCGACGTGTGAAAACGAAATAATGTCCAAACGAAATAATGTCCACGAAAAAATGTCCACGAAATAATGTCCAGAGAAAAAATGTCCAGGCGAAAAAATGTCCAGAGAAAAAATGTCCAGGCGAAAAAATGTCCAGGCGAAAAAATGTCCAAATTCTAATTGGAAAAAAATCCAATAGGAGAAATATTCAATCTAACCATTACAGTTTCTCATCAATAAAATTATCGTGGAATTCGGTCATTCAGGGGTCGACAACCTTTCGTGATTTACCTTTTTGTGATTTAACCTTTCGTGGTTATTTAAAACGAAACCGTACGTTCTATGGAGACGATTGCGAGTGATTCTGGCCATTGATTAATCAATTATTGATACCAGGGGTCCACAACCATTCCAGGTATCAAAAACGAAAAAAACAATTTATTATTCGGTCGTCAGGGGTCGACAACCTTTCGTGATTTAGGTTAGGTTAGGTTAGGTTTGATATCAGGGGTCCTCAATCTTTCCAGGTATCAAAAACGAAAAAAACAATTTATTATTCGGTCGTCAGGGGTCGACAACCTTTCGTGATTTAGGTTAGGTTAGGTTAGGTTAGGTTTAGTTAGATTTAGTTAGATTTTATTAGATTTAGGTTGAGGATCCCTGATATCAATAATTGATTAATCAATGGCCAGAATCACTCGCAATCGTCTCCATAGAACGTACGGTTTCGTTTTAAATAACCACGAAAGGTTAAATCACAAAAAGGTAAATCACGAAAGGTTGTCGACCCCTGAATGACCGAATTCCACGATAATTTTATTAATGAGAAACTGTAATGGTTAGATTGAATATTTCTCCTATTGGATTTTTTTCCAATTAGAATTTGGACATTTTTTCGCCTGGACATTTTTTCGCCTGGACATTTTTTCTCTGGACATTTTTTCGCCTGGACATTTTTTCTCTGGACATTATTTCGTGGACATTTTTTCGTTTGGACATTTTTTCGTGGACATTATTTCGTAATTATTTATAAGACTATCGAATTAATATTGAATAAAAAAAACAATTGAAACATTCTTACAAGTGAAAATGCAATGATTCTAACGTACACTTTCAACATGAATCTCAAAACATTAAATTGTATGACACACAATCAATAATTTTAATCGAAAGTCACTAGAAATCGATGATTTTTTTCACAAAAACGCAATAAATAAGCATTTATATTACTTCTACAAGGGAAATCTGTCGGTTATCGAATACCAGGTGAGACGTGTCTCGTTCGAACGTAAGGGGGTAATATTTTTTTACGACTATCGCGTAGGGTGTTTTTTCTTCAGAATATCAATAAAATAAGAGAACTCTCTTGGCGAATATACAAAGCTTTAACGTCGACAAACGAATTAGTTTCATACAAATTCAACAGATGTCCTAAAAATAATATTACTAATGTCATCTATTGGAAAGTTTTCGCACTATCGACGTGTGAAAACGTTTCGTAATTATTTGTAGACTTTCGATTAATATTGAATAAAAAAAACAATTTGAAACATTCTTACAAGTGAAAATGCAATGATTCTAACGTACACTTTCAACATGAATCTCAAAACATTAAATTGTATGACACACAATCAATAATTTTAATCGAAAGTCACTAGAAATCGATGATTTTTTTCACAAAAACGCAATAAATAAGCATTTATATTACTTCTACAAGGGAAATCTGTCGGTTATCGAATACCAGGTGAGACGTGTCTCGTTCGAACGTAAGGGGGTAATATTTTTTTACGACTATCGCGTAGGGTGTTTTTTCTTCAGAATATCAATAAAATAAGAGAACTCTCTTGGCGAATATACAAAGCTTTAACGTCGACAAACGAATTAGTTTCATACAAATTCAACAGATGTCCTAAAAATAATATTACTAATGTCATCTATTGGAAAGTTTTCGCACTATCGACGTGTGAAAACGTTTCGTAATTATTTGTAGACTTTCGATTAATATTGAATAAAAAAAACAATTTGAAACATTCTTACAAGTGAAAATGCAATGATTCTAACGTACACTTTCAACATGAATCTCAAAACATTAAATTGTATGACACACAATCAATAATTTTAATCGAAAGTCACTAGAAATCGATGATTTTTTTCACAAAAACGCAATAAATAAGCATTTATATTACTTCTACAAGGGAAATCTGTCGGTTATCGAATACCAGGTGAGACGTGTCTCGTTCGAACGTAAGGGGGTAATATTTTTTTACGACTATCGCGTAGGGTGTTTTTTCTTCAGAATATCAATAAAATAAGAGAACTCTCTTGGCGAATATACAAAGCTTTAACGTCGACAAACGAATTAGTTTCATACAAATTCAACAGATGTCCTAAAAATAATATTACTAATGTCATCTATTGGAAAGTTTTCGCACTATCGACGTGTGAAAACGTTTCGTAATTATTTGTAGACTTTCGATTAATATTGAATAAAAAAAACAATTTGAAACATTCTTACAAGTGAAAATGCAATGATTCTAACGTACACTTTCAACATGAATCTCAAAACATTAAATTGTATGACACACAATCAATAATTTTAATCGAAAGTCACTAGAAATCGATGATTTTTTTCACAAAAACGCAATAAATAAGCATTTATATTACTTCTACAAGGGAAATCTGTCGGTTATCGAATACCAGGTGAGACGTGTCTCGTTCGAACGTAAGGGGGTAATATTTTTTTACGACTATCGCGTAGGGTGTTTTTTCTTCAGAATATCAATAAAATAAGAGAACTCTCTTGGCGAATATACAAAGCTTTAACGTCGACAAACGAATTAGTTTCATACAAATTCAACAGATGTCCTAAAAATAATATTACTAATGTCATCTATTGGAAAGTTTTCGCACTATCGACGTGTGAAAACGTTTCGTAATTATTTGTAGACTTTCGATTAATATTGAATAAAAAAAAAAAATTTGAAACATTCTTACAAGTGAAAATGCAATGATTCTAACGTACACTTTCAACATGAATCTCAAAACATTAAATTGTATGACACACAATCAATAATTTTAATCGAAAGTCACTAGAAATCGATGATTTTTTTCACAAAAACGCAATAAATAAGCATTTATATTACTTCTACAAGGGAAATCTGTCGGTTATCGAATACCAGGTGAGACGTGTCTCGTTCGAACGTAAGGGGGTAATATTTTTTTACGACTATCGCGTAGGGTGTTTTTTCTTCAGAATATCAATAAAATAAGAGAACTCTCTTGGCGAATATACAAAGCTTTAACGTCGACAAACGAATTAGTTTCATACAAATTCAACAGATGTCCTAAAAATAATATTACTAATGTCATCTATTGGAAAGTTTTCGCACTATCGACGTGTGAAAACGTTTCGTAATTATTTGTAGACTTTCGATTAATATTGAATAAAAAAAAAAAATTTGAAACATTCTTACAAGTGAAAATGCAATGATTCTAACGTACACTTTCAACATGAATCTCAAAACATTAAATTGTATGACACACAATCAATAATTTTAATCGAAAGTCACTAGAAATCGATGATTTTTTTCACAAAAACGCAATAAATAAGCATTTATATTACTTCTACAAGGGAAATCTGTCGGTTATCGAATACCAGGTGAGACGTGTCTCGTTCGAACGTAAGGGGGTAATATTTTTTTACGACTATCGCGTAGGGTGTTTTTTCTTCAGAATATCAATAAAATAAGAGAACTCTCTTGGCGAATATACAAAGCTTTAACGTCGACAAACGAATTAGTTTCATACAAATTCAACAGATGTCCTAAAAATAATATTACTAATGTCATCTATTGGAAAGTTTTCGCACTATCGACGTGTGAAAACGTTTCGTAATTATTTGTAGACTTTCGATTAATATTGAATAAAAAAAACAATTTGAAACATTCTTACAAGTGAAAATGCAATGATTCTAACGTACACTTTCAACATGAATCTCAAAACATTAAATTGTATGACACACAATCAATAATTTTAATCGAAAGTCACTAGAAATCGATGATTTTTTTCACAAAAACGCAATAAATAAGCATTTATATTACTTCTACAAGGGAAATCTGTCGGTTATCGAATACCAGGTGAGACGTGTCTCGTTCGAACGTAAGGGGTAATATTTTTTTACGACTATCGCGTAGGGTGTTTTTTCTTCAGAATATCAATAAAATAAGAGAACTCTCTTGGCGAATATACAAAGCTTTAACGTCGACAAACGAATTAGTTTCATACAAATTCAACAGATGTCCTAAAAATAATATTACTAATGTCATCTATTGGAAAGTTTTCGCACTATCGACGTGTGAAAACGTTTCGTAATTATTTGTAGACTTTCGATTAATATTGAATAAAAAAAAAAAATTTGAAACATTCTTACAAGTGAAAATGCAATGATTCTAACGTACACTTTCAACATGAATCTCAAAACATTAAATTGTATGACACACAATCAATAATTTTAATCGAAAGTCACTAGAAATCGATGATTTTTTTCACAAAAACGCAATAAATAAGCATTTATATTACTTCTACAAGGGAAATCTGTCGGTTATCGAATACCAGGTGAGACGTGTCTCGTTCGAACGTAAGGGGTAATATTTTTTTACGACTATCGCGTAGGGTGTTTTTTCTTCAGAATATCAATAAAATAAGAGAACTCTCTTGGCGAATATACAAAGCTTTAACGTCGACAAACGAATTAGTTTCATACAAATTCAACAGATGTCCTAAAAATAATATTACTAATGTCATCTATTGGAAAGTTTTCGCACTATCGACGTGTGAAAACGTTTCGTAATTATTTGTAGACTTTCGATTAATATTGAATAAAAAAAAAAAATTTGAAACATTCTTACAAGTGAAAATGCAATGATTCTAACGTACACTTTCAACATGAATCTCAAAACATTAAATTGTATGACACACAATCAATAATTTTAATCGAAAGTCACTAGAAATCGATGATTTTTTTCACAAAAACGCAATAAATAAGCATTTATATTACTTCTACAAGGGAAATCTGTCGGTTATCGAATACCAGGTGAGACGTGTCTCGTTCGAACGTAAGGGGGTAATATTTTTTTACGACTATCGCGTAGGGTGTTTTTTCTTCAGAATATCAATAAAATAAGAGAACTCTCTTGGCGAATATACAAAGCTTTAACGTCGACAAACGAATTAGTTTCATACAAATTCAACAGATGTCCTAAAAATAATATTACTAATGTCATCTATTGGAAAGTTTTCGCACTATCGACGTGTGAAAACGTTTCGTAATTATTTGTAGACTTTCGATTAATATTGAATAAAAAAAAAAAATTTGAAACATTCTTACAAGTGAAAATGCAATGATTCTAACGTACACTTTCAACATGAATCTCAAAACATTAAATTGTATGACACACAATCAATAATTTTAATCGAAAGTCACTAGAAATCGATGATTTTTTTCACAAAAACGCAATAAATAAGCATTTATATTACTTCTACAAGGGAAATCTGTCGGTTATCGAATACCAGGTGAGACGTGTCTCGTTCGAACGTAAGGGGGTAATATTTTTTTACGACTATCGCGTAGGGTGTTTTTTCTTCAGAATATCAATAAAATAAGAGAACTCTCTTGGCGAATATACAAAGCTTTAACGTCGACAAACGAATTAGTTTCATACAAATTCAACAGATGTCCTAAAAATAATATTACTAATGTCATCTATTGGAAAGTTTTCGCACTATCGACGTGTGAAAACGTTTCGTAATTATTTGTAGACTTTCGATTAATATTGAATAAAAAAAACAATTTGAAACATTCTTACAAGTGAAAATGCAATGATTCTAACGTACACTTTCAACATGAATCTCAAAACATTAAATTGTATGACACACAATCAATAATTTTAATCGAAAGTCACTAGAAATCGATGATTTTTTTCACAAAAACGCAATAAATAAGCATTTATATTACTTCTACAAGGGAAATCTGTCGGTTATCGAATACCAGGTGAGACGTGTCTCGTTCGAACGTAAGGGGGTAATATTTTTTTACGACTATCGCGTAGGGTGTTTTTTCTTCAGAATATCAATAAAATAAGAGAACTCTCTTGGCGAATATACAAAGCTTTAACGTCGACAAACGAATTAGTTTCATACAAATTCAACAGATGTCCTAAAAATAATATTACTAATGTCATCTATTGGAAAGTTTTCGCACTATCGACGTGTGAAAACGTTTCGTAATTATTTGTAGACTTTCGATTAATATTGAATAAAAAAAAAAAATTTGAAACATTCTTACAAGTGAAAATGCAATGATTCTAACGTACACTTTCAACATGAATCTCAAAACATTAAATTGTATGACACACAATCAATAATTTTAATCGAAAGTCACTAGAAATCGATGATTTTTTTCACAAAAACGCAATAAATAAGCATTTATATTACTTCTACAAGGGAAATCTGTCGGTTATCGAATACCAGGTGAGACGTGTCTCGTTCGAACGTAAGGGGGTAATATTTTTTTACGACTATCGCGTAGGGTGTTTTTTCTTCAGAATATCAATAAAATAAGAGAACTCTCTTGGCGAATATACAAAGCTTTAACGTCGACAAACGAATTAGTTTCATACAAATTCAACAGATGTCCTAAAAATAATATTACTAATGTCATCTATTGGAAAGTTTTCGCACTATCGACGTGTGAAAACGTTTCGTAATTATTTGTAGACTTTCGATTAATATTGAATAAAAAAAACAATTTGAAACATTCTTACAAGTGAAAATGCAATGATTCTAACGTACACTTTCAACATGAATCTCAAAACATTAAATTGTATGACACACAATCAATAATTTTAATCGAAAGTCACTAGAAATCGATGATTTTTTTCACAAAAACGCAATAAATAAGCATTTATATTACTTCTACAAGGGAAATCTGTCGGTTATCGAATACCAGGTGAGACGTGTCTCGTTCGAACGTATGGGGGTAATATTTTTTTACGACTATCGACGTATGGGTGTTTTTTTTCAGTATCAAAAAATAGAGAACCTCTTGGCAATATACAAAGCTTAACGTCGAACGAGACACGTCTCACCTGGTATTCGATAACCGACAGATTTCCCTTGTAGAAGTAATATAAATGCTTATTTATTGCGTTTTTGTGAAAAAAATCATCGATTTCTAGTGACTTTCGATTAAAATTATTGATTGTGTGTCATACAATTTAATGTTTTGAGATTCATGTTGAAAGTGTACGTTAGAATCATTGCATTTTCACTTGTAAGAATGTTTCAAATTGTTTTTTTTATTCAATATTAATCGATAGTCTATAAATAATTACGAAACGTTTTCACACGTCGATAGTGCGAAAACTTTCCAATAGATGACATTAGTAATATTATTTTTAGGACATCTGTTGAATTTGTATGAAACTAATTCGTTTGTCGACGTTAAAGCTTTGTATATTCGCCAAGAGAGTTCTCTTATTTTATTGATATTCTGAAGAAAAAACACCCTACGCGATAGTCGTAAAAAAATATTACCCCCTTACGTTCGAACGAGACACGTCTCACCTGGTATTCGATAACCGACAGATTTCCCTTGTAGAAGTAATATAAATGCTTATTTATTGCGTTTTTGTGAAAAAAATCATCGATTTCTAGTGACTTTCGATTAAAATTATTGATTGTGTGTCATACAATTTAATGTTTTGAGATTCATGTTGAAAGTGTACGTTAGAATCATTGCATTTTCACTTGTAAGAATGTTTCAAATTGTTTTTTTTATTCAATATTAATCGAAAGTCTATAAATAATTACGAAACGTTTTCACACGTCGATAGTGCGAAAACTTTCCAATAGATGACATTAGTAATATTATTTTTAGGACATCTGTTGAATTTGTATGAAACTAATTCGTTTGTCGACGTTAAAGCTTTGTATATTCGCCAAGAGAGTTCTCTTATTTTATTGATATTCTGAAGAAAAAACACCCTACGCGATAGTCGTAAAAAAATATTACCCCCTTACGTTCGAACGAGACACGTCTCACCTGGTATTCGATAACCGACAGATTTCCCTTGTAGAAGTAATATAAATGCTTATTTATTGCGTTTTTGTGAAAAAAATCATCGATTTCTAGTGACTTTCGATTAAAATTATTGATTGTGTGTCATACAATTTAATGTTTTGAGATTCATGTTGAAAGTGTACGTTAGAATCATTGCATTTTCACTTGTAAGAATGTTTCAAATTGTTTTTTTTATTCAATATTAATCGAAAGTCTATAAATAATTACGAAACGTTTTCACACGTCGATAGTGCGAAAACTTTCCAATAGATGACATTAGTAATATTATTTTTAGGACATCTGTTGAATTTGTATGAAACTAATTCGTTTGTCGACGTTAAAGCTTTGTATATTCGCCAAGAGAGTTCTCTTATTTTATTGATATTCTGAAGAAAAAACACCCTACGCGATAGTCGTAAAAAAATATTACCCCCTTACGTTCGAACGAGACACGTCTCACCTGGTATTCGATAACCGACAGATTTCCCTTGTAGAAGTAATATAAATGCTTATTTATTGCGTTTTTGTGAAAAAAATCATCGATTTCTAGTGACTTTCGATTAAAATTATTGATTGTGTGTCATACAATTTAATGTTTTGAGATTCATGTTGAAAGTGTACGTTAGAATCATTGCATTTTCACTTGTAAGAATGTTTCAAATTGTTTTTTTTATTCAATATTAATCGATAGTCTATAAATAATTACGAAACGTTTTCACACGTCGATAGTGCGAAAACTTTCCAATAGATGACATTAGTAATATTATTTTTAGGACATCTGTTGAATTTGTATGAAACTAATTCGTTTGTCGACGTTAAAGCTTTGTATATTCGCCAAGAGAGTTCTCTTATTTTATTGATATTCTGAAGAAAAAACACCCTACGCGATAGTCGTAAAAAAATATTACCCCCTTACGTTCGAACGAGACACGTCTCACCTGGTATTCGATAACCGACAGATTTCCCTTGTAGAAGTAATATAAATGCTTATTTATTGCGTTTTTGTGAAAAAAATCATCGATTTCTAGTGACTTTCGATTAAAATTATTGATTGTGTGTCATACAATTTAATGTTTTGAGATTCATGTTGAAAGTGTACGTTAGAATCATTGCATTTTCACTTGTAAGAATGTTTCAAATTGTTTTTTTTATTCAATATTAATCGATAGTCTATAAATAATTACGAAACGTTTTCACACGTCGATAGTGCGAAAACTTTCCAATAGATGACATTAGTAATATTATTTTTAGGACATCTGTTGAATTTGTATGAAACTAATTCGTTTGTCGACGTTAAAGCTTTGTATATTCGCCAAGAGAGTTCTCTTATTTTATTGATATTCTGAAGAAAAAACACCCTACGCGATAGTCGTAAAAAAATATTACCCCCTTACGTTCGAACGAGACACGTCTCACCTGGTATTCGATAACCGACAGATTTCCCTTGTAGAAGTAATATAAATGCTTATTTATTGCGTTTTTGTGAAAAAAATCATCGATTTCTAGTGACTTTCGATTAAAATTATTGATTGTGTGTCATACAATTTAATGTTTTGAGATTCATGTTGAAAGTGTACGTTAGAATCATTGCATTTTCACTTGTAAGAATGTTTCAAATTGTTTTTTTTATTCAATATTAATCGATAGTCTATAAATAATTACGAAACGTTTTCACACGTCGATAGTGCGAAAACTTTCCAATAGATGACATTAGTAATATTATTTTTAGGACATCTGTTGAATTTGTATGAAACTAATTCGTTTGTCGACGTTAAAGCTTTGTATATTCGCCAAGAGAGTTCTCTTATTTTATTGATATTCTGAAGAAAAAACACCCTACGCGATAGTCGTAAAAAAATATTACCCCCTTACGTTCGAACGAGACACGTCTCACCTGGTATTCGATAACCGACAGATTTCCCTTGTAGAAGTAATATAAATGCTTATTTATTGCGTTTTTGTGAAAAAAATCATCGATTTCTAGTGACTTTCGATTAAAATTATTGATTGTGTGTCATACAATTTAATGTTTTGAGATTCATGTTGAAAGTGTACGTTAGAATCATTGCATTTTCACTTGTAAGAATGTTTCAAATTGTTTTTTTTATTCAATATTAATCGATAGTCTATAAATAATTACGAAACGTTTTCACACGTCGATAGTGCGAAAACTTTCCAATAGATGACATTAGTAATATTATTTTTAGGACATCTGTTGAATTTGTATGAAACTAATTCGTTTGTCGACGTTAAAGCTTTGTATATTCGCCAAGAGAGTTCTCTTATTTTATTGATATTCTGAAGAAAAAACACCCTACGCGATAGTCGTAAAAAAATATTACCCCCTTACGTTCGAACGAGACACGTCTCACCTGGTATTCGATAACCGACAGATTTCCCTTGTAGAAGTAATATAAATGCTTATTTATTGCGTTTTTGTGAAAAAAATCATCGATTTCTAGTGACTTTCGATTAAAATTATTGATTGTGTGTCATACAATTTAATGTTTTGAGATTCATGTTGAAAGTGTACGTTAGAATCATTGCATTTTCACTTGTAAGAATGTTTCAAATTGTTTTTTTTATTCAATATTAATCGATAGTCTATAAATAATTACGAAACGTTTTCACACGTCGATAGTGCGAAAACTTTCCAATAGATGACATTAGTAATATTATTTTTAGGACATCTGTTGAATTTGTATGAAACTAATTCGTTTGTCGACGTTAAAGCTTTGTATATTCGCCAAGAGAGTTCTCTTATTTTATTGATATTCTGAAGAAAAAACACCCTACGCGATAGTCGTAAAAAAATATTACCCCCTTACGTTCGAACGAGACACGTCTCACCTGGTATTCGATAACCGACAGATTTCCCTTGTAGAAGTAATATAAATGCTTATTTATTGCGTTTTTGTGAAAAAAATCATCGATTTCTAGTGACTTTCGATTAAAATTATTGATTGTGTGTCATACAATTTAATGTTTTGAGATTCATGTTGAAAGTGTACGTTAGAATCATTGCATTTTCACTTGTAAGAATGTTTCAAATTGTTTTTTTTATTCAATATTAATCGATAGTCTATAAATAATTACGAAACGTTTTCACACGTCGATAGTGCGAAAACTTTCCAATAGATGACATTAGTAATATTATTTTTAGGACATCTGTTGAATTTGTATGAAACTAATTCGTTTGTCGACGTTAAAGCTTTGTATATTCGCCAAGAGAGTTCTCTTATTTTATTGATATTCTGAAGAAAAAACACCCTACGCGATAGTCGTAAAAAAATATTACCCCCTTACGTTCGAACGAGACACGTCTCACCTGGTATTCGATAACCGACAGATTTCCCTTGTAGAAGTAATATAAATGCTTATTTATTGCGTTTTTGTGAAAAAAATCATCGATTTCTAGTGACTTTCGATTAAAATTATTGATTGTGTGTCATACAATTTAATGTTTTGAGATTCATGTTGAAAGTGTACGTTAGAATCATTGCATTTTCACTTGTAAGAATGTTTCAAATTGTTTTTTTTATTCAATATTAATCGATAGTCTATAAATAATTACGAAACGTTTTCACACGTCGATAGTGCGAAAACTTTCCAATAGATGACATTAGTAATATTATTTTTAGGACATCTGTTGAATTTGTATGAAACTAATTCGTTTGTCGACGTTAAAGCTTTGTATATTCGCCAAGAGAGTTCTCTTATTTTATTGATATTCTGAAGAAAAAACACCCTACGCGATAGTCGTAAAAAAATATTACCCCCTTACGTTCGAACGAGACACGTCTCACCTGGTATTCGATAACCGACAGATTTCCCTTGTAGAAGTAATATAAATGCTTATTTATTGCGTTTTTGTGAAAAAAATCATCGATTTCTAGTGACTTTCGATTAAAATTATTGATTGTGTGTCATACAATTTAATGTTTTGAGATTCATGTTGAAAGTGTACGTTAGAATCATTGCATTTTCACTTGTAAGAATGTTTCAAATTGTTTTTTTTATTCAATATTAATCGATAGTCTATAAATAATTACGAAACGTTTTCACACGTCGATAGTGCGAAAACTTTCCAATAGATGACATTAGTAATATTATTTTTAGGACATCTGTTGAATTTGTATGAAACTAATTCGTTTGTCGACGTTAAAGCTTTGTATATTCGCCAAGAGAGTTCTCTTATTTTATTGATATTCTGAAGAAAAAACACCCTACGCGATAGTCGTAAAAAAATATTACCCCCTTACGTTCGAACGAGACACGTCTCACCTGGTATTCGATAACCGACAGATTTCCCTTGTAGAAGTAATATAAATGCTTATTTATTGCGTTTTTGTGAAAAAAATCATCGATTTCTAGTGACTTTCGATTAAAATTATTGATTGTGTGTCATACAATTTAATGTTTTGAGATTCATGTTGAAAGTGTACGTTAGAATCATTGCATTTTCACTTGTAAGAATGTTTCAAATTGTTTTTTTTATTCAATATTAATCGATAGTCTATAAATAATTACGAAACGTTTTCACACGTCGATAGTGCGAAAACTTTCCAATAGATGACATTAGTAATATTATTTTTAGGACATCTGTTGAATTTGTATGAAACTAATTCGTTTGTCGACGTTAAAGCTTTGTATATTCGCCAAGAGAGTTCTCTTATTTTATTGATATTCTGAAGAAAAAACACCCTACGCGATAGTCGTAAAAAAATATTACCCCCTTACGTTCGAACGAGACACGTCTCACCTGGTATTCGATAACCGACAGATTTCCCTTGTAGAAGTAATATAAATGCTTATTTATTGCGTTTTTGTGAAAAAAATCATCGATTTCTAGTGACTTTCGATTAAAATTATTGATTGTGTGTCATACAATTTAATGTTTTGAGATTCATGTTGAAAGTGTACGTTAGAATCATTGCATTTTCACTTGTAAGAATGTTTCAAATTGTTTTTTTTATTCAATATTAATCGATAGTCTATAAATAATTAACGAAATAATGTCCACGAAAAAATGTCCAAACGAAAAAATGTCCACGAAATAATGTCCAGAGAAAAAATGTCCAGGCGAAAAAATGTCCAGAGAAAAAATGTCCAGGCGAAAAAATGTCCAGGCGAAAAAATGTCCAAATTCTAATTGGAAAAAAATCCAATAGGAGAAATATTCAATCTAACCATTACAGTTTCTCATTAATAAAATTATCGTGGAATTCGGTCATTCAGGGGTCGACAACCTTTCGTGATTTACCTTTTTGTGATTTAACCTTTCGCGGTTATTTAAAACGAAACCGTACGTTCTATGGAGACGATTGCGAGTGATTCTGGCCATTGATTAATCAATTATTGATATCAGGGATCCTCAACCTAAATCTAATAAAATCTAACTAAATCTAACTAAACCTAACCTAACCTAACCTAACCTAAATCACGAAAGGTTGTCGACCCCTGACGACCGAATAATAAATTGTTTTTTTCGTTTTTGATACCTGGAAAGATTGAGGACCCCTGATATCAAACCTAACCTAACCTAACCTAAATCACGAAAGGTTGTCGACCCCTGACGACCGAATAATAAATTGTTTTTTTCGTTTTTGATACCTGGAATGGTTGTGGACCCCTGGTATCAATAATTGATTAATCAATGGCCAGAATCACTCGCAATCGTCTCCATAGAACGTACGGTTTCGTTTTAAATAACCACGAAAGGTTAAATCACAAAAAGGTAAATCACGAAAGGTTGTCGACTCCTGAATGACCGAATTCCACGATAATTTTATTAATGAGAAACTGTAATGGTTAGATTGAATATTTCTCCTATTGGATTTTTTTCCAATTAGAATTTGGACATTTTTTCGCCTGGACATTTTTTCGCCTGGACATTTTTTCTCTGGACATTTTTTCGCCTGGACATTTTTTCTCTGGACATTATTTCGTGGACATTTTTTCGTGGACATTATTTCGTTTGGACATTATTTCGCACGACCATAAATAATTACGAAACGTTTTCACACGTCGATAGTGCGAAAACTTTCCAATAGATGACATTAGTAATATTATTTTTAGGACATCTGTTGAATTTGTATGAAACTAATTCGTTTGTCGACGTTAAAGCTTTGTATATTCGCCAAGAGAGTTCTCTTATTTTATTGATATTCTGAAGAAAAAACACCCTACGCGATAGTCGTAAAAAAATATTACCCCCTTACGTTCGAACGAGACACGTCTCACCTGGTATTCGATAACCGACAGATTTCCCTTGTAGAAGTAATATAAATGCTTATTTATTGCGTTTTTGTGAAAAAAATCATCGATTTCTAGTGACTTTCGATTAAAATTATTGATTGTGTGTCATACAATTTAATGTTTTGAGATTCATGTTGAAAGTGTACGTTAGAATCATTGCATTTTCACTTGTAAGAATGTTTCAAATTGTTTTTTTTATTCAATATTAATCGATAGTCTATAAATAATTACGAAACGTTTTCACACGTCGATAGTGCGAAAACTTTCCAATAGATGACATTAGTAATATTATTTTTAGGACATCTGTTGAATTTGTATGAAACTAATTCGTTTGTCGACGTTAAAGCTTTGTATATTCGCCAAGAGAGTTCTCTTATTTTATTGATATTCTGAAGAAAAAACACCCTACGCGATAGTCGTAAAAAAATATTACCCCCTTACGTTCGAACGAGACACGTCTCACCTGGTATTCGATAACCGACAGATTTCCCTTGTAGAAGTAATATAAATGCTTATTTATTGCGTTTTTGTGAAAAAAATCATCGATTTCTAGTGACTTTCGATTAAAGTTATTGATTGTGTGTCATACAATTTAATGTTTTGAGATTCATGTTGAAAGTGTACGTTAGAATCATTGCATTTTCACTTGTAAGAATGTTTCAAATTGTTTTTTTTATTCAATATTAATCGATAGTCTATAAATAATTACGAAACGTTTTCACACGTCGATAGTGCGAAAACTTTCCAATAGATGACATTAGTAATATTATTTTTAGGACATCTGTTGAATTTGTATGAAACTAATTCGTTTGTCGACGTTAAAGCTTTGTATATTCGCCAAGAGAGTTCTCTTATTTTATTGATATTCTGAAGAAAAAACACCCTACGCGATAGTCGTAAAAAAATATTACCCCCTTACGTTCGAACGAGACACGTCTCACCTGGTATTCGATAACCGACAGATTTCCCTTGTAGAAGTAATATAAATGCTTATTTATTGCGTTTTTGTGAAAAAAATCATCGATTTCTAGTGACTTTCGATTAAAATTATTGATTGTGTGTCATACAATTTAATGTTTTGAGATTCATGTTGAAAGTGTACGTTAGAATCATTGCATTTTCACTTGTAAGAATGTTTCAAATTGTTTTTTTTATTCAATATTAATCGATAGTCTATAAATAATTACGAAACGTTTTCACACGTCGATAGTGCGAAAACTTTCCAATAGATGACATTAGTAATATTATTTTTAGGACATCTGTTGAATTTGTATGAAACTAATTCGTTTGTCGACGTTAAAGCTTTGTATATTCGCCAAGAGAGTTCTCTTATTTTATTGATATTCTGAAGAAAAAACACCCTACGCGATAGTCGTAAAAAAATGTTACCCCCTTACGTTCGAACGAGACACGTCTCACCTGGTATTCGATAACCGACAGATTTCCCTTGTAGAAGTAATATAAATGCTTATTTATTGCGGTTTTGTGAAAAAAATCATCGATTTCTAGTGACTTTCGATTAAAGTTATTGATTGTGTGTCATACAATTTAATGTTTTGAGATTCATGTTGAAAGTGTACGTTAGAATCATTGCATTTTCACTTGTAAGAATGTTTCAAATTGTTTTTTTTATTCAATATTAATCGATAGTCTATAAATAATTACGAAACGTTTTCACACGTCGATAGTGCGAAAACTTTCCAATAGATGACATTAGTAATATTATTTTTAGGACATCTGTTGAATTTGTATGAAACTAATTCGTTTGTCGACGTTAAAGCTTTGTATATTCGCCAAGAGAGTTCTCTTATTTTATTGATATTCTGAAGAAAAAACACCCTACGCGATAGTCGTAAAAAAATATTACCCCCTTACGTTCGAACGAGACACGTCTCACCTGGTATTCGATAACCGACAGATTTCCCTTGTAGAAGTAATATAAATGCTTATTTATTGCGGTTTTGTGAAAAAAATCATCGATTTCTAGTGACTTTCGATTAAAGTTATTGATTGTGTGTCATACAATTTAATGTTTTGAGATTCATGTTGAAAGTGTACGTTAGAATCATTGCATTTTCACTTGTAAGAATGTTTCAAATTGTTTTTTTTATTCAATATTAATCGATAGTCTATAAATAATTACGAAACGTTTTCACACGTCGATAGTGCGAAAACTTTCCAATAGATGACATTAGTAATATTATTTTTAGGACATCTGTTGAATTTGTATGAAACTAATTCGTTTGTCGACGTTAAAGCTTTGTATATTCGCCAAGAGAGTTCTCTTATTTTATTGATATTCTGAAGAAAAAACACCCTACGCGATAGTCGTAAAAAAATATTACCCCCTTACGTTCGAACGAGACACGTCTCACCTGGTATTCGATAACCGACAGATTTCCCTTGTAGAAGTAATATAAATGCTTATTTATTGCGTTTTTGTGAAAAAAATCATCGATTTCTAGTGACTTTCGATTAAAATTATTGATTGTGTGTCATACAATTTAATGTTTTGAGATTCATGTTGAAAGTGTACGTTAGAATCATTGCATTTTCACTTGTAAGAATGTTTCAAATTGTTTTTTTTATTCAATATTAATCGATAGTCTATAAATAATTACGAAACGTTTTCACACGTCGATAGTGCGAAAACTTTCCAATAGATGACATTAGTAATATTATTTTTAGGACATCTGTTGAATTTGTATGAAACTAATTCGTTTGTCGACGTTAAAGCTTTGTATATTCGCCAAGAGAGTTCTCTTATTTTATTGATATTCTGAAGAAAAAACACCCTACGCGATAGTCGTAAAAAAATATTACCCCCTTACGTTCGAACGAGACACGTCTCACCTGGTATTCGATAACCGACAGATTTCCCTTGTAGAAGTAATATAAATGCTTATTTATTGCGTTTTTGTGAAAAAAATCATCGATTTCTAGTGACTTTCGATTAAAATTATTGATTGTGTGTCATACAATTTAATGTTTTGAGATTCATGTTGAAAGTGTACGTTAGAATCATTGCATTTTCACTTGTAAGAATGTTTCAAATTGTTTTTTTTATTCAATATTAATCGATAGTCTATAAATAATTACGAAACGTTTTCACACGTCGATAGTGCGAAAACTTTCCAATAGATGACATTAGTAATATTATTTTTAGGACATCTGTTGAATTTGTATGAAACTAATTCGTTTGTCGACGTTAAAGCTTTGTATATTCGCCAAGAGAGTTCTCTTATTTTATTGATATTCTGAAGAAAAAACACCCTACGCGATAGTCGTAAAAAAATATTACCCCCTTACGTTCGAACGAGACACGTCTCACCTGGTATTCGATAACCGACAGATTTCCCTTGTAGAAGTAATATAAATGCTTATTTATTGCGTTTTTGTGAAAAAAATCATCGATTTCTAGTGACTTTCGATTAAAATTATTGATTGTGTGTCATACAATTTAATGTTTTGAGATTCATGTTGAAAGTGTACGTTAGAATCATTGCATTTTCACTTGTAAGAATGTTTCAAATTGTTTTTTTTATTCAATATTAATCGATAGTCTATAAATAATTACGAAACGTTTTCACACGTCGATAGTGCGAAAACTTTCCAATAGATGACATTAGTAATATTATTTTTAGGACATCTGTTGAATTTGTATGAAACTAATTCGTTTGTCGACGTTAAAGCTTTGTATATTCGCCAAGAGAGTTCTCTTATTTTATTGATATTCTGAAGAAAAAACACCCTACGCGATAGTCGTAAAAAAATATTACCCCCTTACGTTCGAACGAGACACGTCTCACCTGGTATTCGATAACCGACAGATTTCCCTTGTAGAAGTAATATAAATGCTTATTTATTGCGTTTTTGTGAAAAAAATCATCGATTTCTAGTGACTTTCGATTAAAATTATTGATTGTGTGTCATACAATTTAATGTTTTGAGATTCATGTTGAAAGTGTACGTTAGAATCATTGCATTTTCACTTGTAAGAATGTTTCAAATTGTTTTTTTTATTCAATATTAATCGATAGTCTATAAATAATTACGAAACGTTTTCACACGTCGATAGTGCGAAAACTTTCCAATAGATGACATTAGTAATATTATTTTTAGGACATCTGTTGAATTTGTATGAAACTAATTCGTTTGTCGACGTTAAAGCTTTGTATATTCGCCAAGAGAGTTCTCTTATTTTATTGATATTCTGAAGAAAAAACACCCTACGCGATAGTCGTAAAAAAATATTACCCCCTTACGTTCGAACGAGACACGTCTCACCTGGTATTCGATAACCGACAGATTTCCCTTGTAGAAGTAATATAAATGCTTATTTATTGCGTTTTTGTGAAAAAAATCATCGATTTCTAGTGACTTTCGATTAAAATTATTGATTGTGTGTCATACAATTTAATGTTTTGAGATTCATGTTGAAAGTGTACGTTAGAATCATTGCATTTTCACTTGTAAGAATGTTTCAAATTGTTTTTTTTATTCAATATTAATCGATAGTCTATAAATAATTACGAAACGTTTTCACACGTCGATAGTGCGAAAACTTTCCAATAGATGACATTAGTAATATTATTTTTAGGACATCTGTTGAATTTGTATGAAACTAATTCGTTTGTCGACGTTAAAGCTTTGTATATTCGCCAAGAGAGTTCTCTTATTTTATTGATATTCTGAAGAAAAAACACCCTACGCGATAGTCGTAAAAAAATATTACCCCCTTACGTTCGAACGAGACACGTCTCACCTGGTATTCGATAACCGACAGATTTCCCTTGTAGAAGTAATATAAATGCTTATTTATTGCGTTTTTGTGAAAAAAATCATCGATTTCTAGTGACTTTCGATTAAAATTATTGATTGTGTGTCATACAATTTAATGTTTTGAGATTCATGTTGAAAGTGTACGTTAGAATCATTGCATTTTCACTTGTAAGAATGTTTCAAATTGTTTTTTTTATTCAATATTAATCGATAGTCTATAAATAATTACGAAACGTTTTCACACGTCGATAGTGCGAAAACTTTCCAATAGATGACATTAGTAATATTATTTTTAGGACATCTGTTGAATTTGTATGAAACTAATTCGTTTGTCGACGTTAAAGCTTTGTATATTCGCCAAGAGAGTTCTCTTATTTTATTGATATTCTGAAGAAAAAACACCCTACGCGATAGTCGTAAAAAAATATTACCCCCTTACGTTCGAACGAGACACGTCTCACCTGGTATTCGATAACCGACAGATTTCCCTTGTAGAAGTAATATAAATGCTTATTTATTGCGTTTTTGTGAAAAAAATCATCGATTTCTAGTGACTTTCGATTAAAATTATTGATTGTGTGTCATACAATTTAATGTTTTGAGATTCATGTTGAAAGTGTACGTTAGAATCATTGCATTTTCACTTGTAAGAATGTTTCAAATTGTTTTTTTTATTCAATATTAATCGATAGTCTATAAATAATTACGAAACGTTTTCACACGTCGATAGTGCGAAAACTTTCCAATAGATGACATTAGTAATATTATTTTTAGGACATCTGTTGAATTTGTATGAAACTAATTCGTTTGTCGACGTTAAAGCTTTGTATATTCGCCAAGAGAGTTCTCTTATTTTATTGATATTCTGAAGAAAAAACACCCTACGCGATAGTCGTAAAAAAATATTACCCCCTTACGTTCGAACGAGACACGTCTCACCTGGTATTCGATAACCGACAGATTTCCCTTGTAGAAGTAATATAAATGCTTATTTATTGCGTTTTTGTGAAAAAAATCATCGATTTCTAGTGACTTTCGATTAAAATTATTGATTGTGTGTCATACAATTTAATGTTTTGAGATTCATGTTGAAAGTGTACGTTAGAATCATTGCATTTTCACTTGTAAGAATGTTTCAAATTGTTTTTTTTATTCAATATTAATCGATAGTCTATAAATAATTACGAAACGTTTTCACACGTCGATAGTGCGAAAACTTTCCAATAGATGACATTAGTAATATTATTTTTAGGACATCTGTTGAATTTGTATGAAACTAATTCGTTTGTCGACGTTAAAGCTTTGTATATTCGCCAAGAGAGTTCTCTTATTTTATTGATATTCTGAAGAAAAAACACCCTACGCGATAGTCGTAAAAAAATATTACCCCCTTACGTTCGAACGAGACACGTCTCACCTGGTATTCGATAACCGACAGATTTCCCTTGTAGAAGTAATATAAATGCTTATTTATTGCGTTTTTGTGAAAAAAATCATCGATTTCTAGTGACTTTCGATTAAAATTATTGATTGTGTGTCATACAATTTAATGTTTTGAGATTCATGTTGAAAGTGTACGTTAGAATCATTGCATTTTCACTTGTAAGAATGTTTCAAATTGTTTTTTTTATTCAATATTAATCGATAGTCTATAAATAATTACGAAACGTTTTCACACGTCGATAGTGCGAAAACTTTCCAATAGATGACATTAGTAATATTATTTTTAGGACATCTGTTGAATTTGTATGAAACTAATTCGTTTGTCGACGTTAAAGCTTTGTATATTCGCCAAGAGAGTTCTCTTATTTTATTGATATTCTGAAGAAAAAACACCCTACGCGATAGTCGTAAAAAAATATTACCCCCTTACGTTCGAACGAGACACGTCTCACCTGGTATTCGATAACCGACAGATTTCCCTTGTAGAAGTAATATAAATGCTTATTTATTGCGTTTTTGTGAAAAAAATCATCGATTTCTAGTGACTTTCGATTAAAATTATTGATTGTGTGTCATACAATTTAATGTTTTGAGATTCATGTTGAAAGTGTACGTTAGAATCATTGCATTTTCACTTGTAAGAATGTTTCAAATTGTTTTTTTTATTCAATATTAATCGATAGTCTATAAATAATTACGAAACGTTTTCACACGTCGATAGTGCGAAAACTTTCCAATAGATGACATTAGTAATATTATTTTTAGGACATCTGTTGAATTTGTATGAAACTAATTCGTTTGTCGACGTTAAAGCTTTGTATATTCGCCAAGAGAGTTCTCTTATTTTATTGATATTCTGAAGAAAAAACACCCTACGCGATAGTCGTAAAAAAATATTACCCCCTTACGTTCGAACGAGACACGTCTCACCTGGTATTCGATAACCGACAGATTTCCCTTGTAGAAGTAATATAAATGCTTATTTATTGCGTTTTTGTGAAAAAAATCATCGATTTCTAGTGACTTTCGATTAAAATTATTGATTGTGTGTCATACAATTTAATGTTTTGAGATTCATGTTGAAAGTGTACGTTAGAATCATTGCATTTTCACTTGTAAGAATGTTTCAAATTGTTTTTTTTATTCAATATTAATCGATAGTCTATAAATAATTACGAAACGTTTTCACACGTCGATAGTGCGAAAACTTTCCAATAGATGACATTAGTAATATTATTTTTAGGACATCTGTTGAATTTGTATGAAACTAATTCGTTTGTCGACGTTAAAGCTTTGTATATTCGCCAAGAGAGTTCTCTTATTTTATTGATATTCTGAAGAAAAAACACCCTACGCGATAGTCGTAAAAAAATATTACCCCCTTACGTTCGAACGAGACACGTCTCACCTGGTATTCGATAACCGACAGATTTCCCTTGTAGAAGTAATATAAATGCTTATTTATTGCGTTTTTGTGAAAAAAATCATCGATTTCTAGTGACTTTCGATTAAAATTATTGATTGTGTGTCATACAATTTAATGTTTTGAGATTCATGTTGAAAGTGTACGTTAGAATCATTGCATTTTCACTTGTAAGAATGTTTCAAATTGTTTTTTTTATTCAATATTAATCGATAGTCTATAAATAATTACGAAACGTTTTCACACGTCGATAGTGCGAAAACTTTCCAATAGATGACATTAGTAATATTATTTTTAGGACATCTGTTGAATTTGTATGAAACTAATTCGTTTGTCGACGTTAAAGCTTTGTATATTCGCCAAGAGAGTTCTCTTATTTTATTGATATTCTGAAGAAAAAACACCCTACGCGATAGTCGTAAAAAAATATTACCCCCTTACGTTCGAACGAGACACGTCTCACCTGGTATTCGATAACCGACAGATTTCCCTTGTAGAAGTAATATAAATGCTTATTTATTGCGTTTTTGTGAAAAAAATCATCGATTTCTAGTGACTTTCGATTAAAATTATTGATTGTGTGTCATACAATTTAATGTTTTGAGATTCATGTTGAAAGTGTACGTTAGAATCATTGCATTTTCACTTGTAAGAATGTTTCAAATTGTTTTTTTTATTCAATATTAATCGATAGTCTATAAATAATTACGAAACGTTTTCACACGTCGATAGTGCGAAAACTTTCCAATAGATGACATTAGTAATATTATTTTTAGGACATCTGTTGAATTTGTATGAAACTAATTCGTTTGTCGACGTTAAAGCTTTGTATATTCGCCAAGAGAGTTCTCTTATTTTATTGATATTCTGAAGAAAAAACACCCTACGCGATAGTCGTAAAAAAATATTACCCCCTTACGTTCGAACGAGACACGTCTCACCTGGTATTCGATAACCGACAGATTTCCCTTGTAGAAGTAATATAAATGCTTATTTATTGCGTTTTTGTGAAAAAAATCATCGATTTCTAGTGACTTTCGATTAAAATTATTGATTGTGTGTCATACAATTTAATGTTTTGAGATTCATGTTGAAAGTGTACGTTAGAATCATTGCATTTTCACTTGTAAGAATGTTTCAAATTGTTTTTTTTATTCAATATTAATCGATAGTCTATAAATAATTACGAAACGTTTTCACACGTCGATAGTGCGAAAACTTTCCAATAGATGACATTAGTAATATTATTTTTAGGACATCTGTTGAATTTGTATGAAACTAATTCGTTTGTCGACGTTAAAGCTTTGTATATTCGCCAAGAGAGTTCTCTTATTTTATTGATATTCTGAAGAAAAAACACCCTACGCGATAGTCGTAAAAAAATATTACCCCCTTACGTTCGAACGAGACACGTCTCACCTGGTATTCGATAACCGACAGATTTCCCTTGTAGAAGTAATATAAATGCTTATTTATTGCGTTTTTGTGAAAAAAATCATCGATTTCTAGTGACTTTCGATTAAAATTATTGATTGTGTGTCATACAATTTAATGTTTTGAGATTCATGTTGAAAGTGTACGTTAGAATCATTGCATTTTCACTTGTAAGAATGTTTCAAATTGTTTTTTTTATTCAATATTAATCGATAGTCTATAAATAATTACGAAACGTTTTCACACGTCGATAGTGCGAAAACTTTCCAATAGATGACATTAGTAATATTATTTTTAGGACATCTGTTGAATTTGTATGAAACTAATTCGTTTGTCGACGTTAAAGCTTTGTATATTCGCCAAGAGAGTTCTCTTATTTTATTGATATTCTGAAGAAAAAACACCCTACGCGATAGTCGTAAAAAAATATTACCCCCTTACGTTCGAACGAGACACGTCTCACCTGGTATTCGATAACCGACAGATTTCCCTTGTAGAAGTAATATAAATGCTTATTTATTGCGTTTTTGTGAAAAAAATCATCGATTTCTAGTGACTTTCGATTAAAATTATTGATTGTGTGTCATACAATTTAATGTTTTGAGATTCATGTTGAAAGTGTACGTTAGAATCATTGCATTTTCACTTGTAAGAATGTTTCAAATTGTTTTTTTTATTCAATATTAATCGATAGTCTATAAATAATTACGAAACGTTTTCACACGTCGATAGTGCGAAAACTTTCCAATAGATGACATTAGTAATATTATTTTTAGGACATCTGTTGAATTTGTATGAAACTAATTCGTTTGTCGACGTTAAAGCTTTGTATATTCGCCAAGAGAGTTCTCTTATTTTATTGATATTCTGAAGAAAAAACACCCTACGCGATAGTCGTAAAAAAATATTACCCCCTTACGTTCGAACGAGACACGTCTCACCTGGTATTCGATAACCGACAGATTTCCCTTGTAGAAGTAATATAAATGCTTATTTATTGCGTTTTTGTGAAAAAAATCATCGATTTCTAGTGACTTTCGATTAAAATTATTGATTGTGTGTCATACAATTTAATGTTTTGAGATTCATGTTGAAAGTGTACGTTAGAATCATTGCATTTTCACTTGTAAGAATGTTTCAAATTGTTTTTTTTATTCAATATTAATCGATAGTCTATAAATAATTACGAAACGTTTTCACACGTCGATAGTGCGAAAACTTTCCAATAGATGACATTAGTAATATTATTTTTAGGACATCTGTTGAATTTGTATGAAACTAATTCGTTTGTCGACGTTAAAGCTTTGTATATTCGCCAAGAGAGTTCTCTTATTTTATTGATATTCTGAAGAAAAAACACCCTACGCGATAGTCGTAAAAAAATATTACCCCCTTACGTTCGAACGAGACACGTCTCACCTGGTATTCGATAACCGACAGATTTCCCTTGTAGAAGTAATATAAATGCTTATTTATTGCGTTTTTGTGAAAAAAATCATCGATTTCTAGTGACTTTCGATTAAAATTATTGATTGTGTGTCATACAATTTAATGTTTTGAGATTCATGTTGAAAGTGTACGTTAGAATCATTGCATTTTCACTTGTAAGAATGTTTCAAATTGTTTTTTTTATTCAATATTAATCGATAGTCTATAAATAATTACGAAACGTTTTCACACGTCGATAGTGCGAAAACTTTCCAATAGATGACATTAGTAATATTATTTTTAGGACATCTGTTGAATTTGTATGAAACTAATTCGTTTGTCGACGTTAAAGCTTTGTATATTCGCCAAGAGAGTTCTCTTATTTTATTGATATTCTGAAGAAAAAACACCCTACGCGATAGTCGTAAAAAAATATTACCCCCTTACGTTCGAACGAGACACGTCTCACCTGGTATTCGATAACCGACAGATTTCCCTTGTAGAAGTAATATAAATGCTTATTTATTGCGTTTTTGTGAAAAAAATCATCGATTTCTAGTGACTTTCGATTAAAATTATTGATTGTGTGTCATACAATTTAATGTTTTGAGATTCATGTTGAAAGTGTACGTTAGAATCATTGCATTTTCACTTGTAAGAATGTTTCAAATTGTTTTTTTTATTCAATATTAATCGATAGTCTATAAATAATTACGAAACGTTTTCACACGTCGATAGTGCGAAAACTTTCCAATAGATGACATTAGTAATATTATTTTTAGGACATCTGTTGAATTTGTATGAAACTAATTCGTTTGTCGACGTTAAAGCTTTGTATATTCGCCAAGAGAGTTCTCTTATTTTATTGATATTCTGAAGAAAAAACACCCTACGCGATAGTCGTAAAAAAATATTACCCCCTTACGTTCGAACGAGACACGTCTCACCTGGTATTCGATAACCGACAGATTTCCCTTGTAGAAGTAATATAAATGCTTATTTATTGCGTTTTTGTGAAAAAAATCATCGATTTCTAGTGACTTTCGATTAAAATTATTGATTGTGTGTCATACAATTTAATGTTTTGAGATTCATGTTGAAAGTGTACGTTAGAATCATTGCATTTTCACTTGTAAGAATGTTT
>CM045580.1:1032081-1087601 GCA_024721215.1 Cheumatopsyche charites | reverse complement strand
AAGGCCAAGGGGTACAAGTGACATTTTTTCCGAACTCGAATTATGCACAAGTATTGCTTTTATGCACGCTCATTTATTTGGTGGCAAAAGGATATAAACGAGTTCGGAACGTGTGCCTTAATATATCATCAAATCATTTGACCTCATCCTATCACATGCAGGTACACGGTCAACTTTGAACGCGCTTTTCTCAAAATCACTGCAAAGTCACTTGTACCCCTTGGACTTTTCAGTCATCATTTTAAATCGATGTTTCGACAAAGGATTGACTCGAAGCGATGTAATTCACATTATTCCATGTACATATTTCGATAGTCTTTTAAGTCATTTTTACAAGTTGATTTAAAAAATATTTATAAAATGTACCTTTTTCTTTTTACACTGGCTAAAAGATAAATTTTCTTATGAACTCCTTTCATTGTCATTTATTTTTTTAATGATTTGAATATCCTTTTGAACACATTTTTTTAATATTTCACATTTATTTATTCTTAAATCATACTTCATAACACAAACTTACAATCGATCTACCATTTCAGTGCATTTAACCTTAAACATCCCAGCACTAAAAGACCTCTCAACACACTCAGCTTTCGTTCGCTCGAAATCCATTTCCTCTCGAACACAAACACCCCCCTAAAACATCCCCAAAACATCCCTTCGCAAATTCCTCGTTCGATTTTTAAAACAAGGCCCTCAGCCCATCTCTCGCTTTATTAGAGCGGACGTCTGTCAACCCCGAGGAGTCCTCCCTCGTCAAATCTGCAACCCCCTGGAAATTCTTCTGACCCCATACCGCTTAAATTTTCATCCCCACAGAACCTCCGGTGAATATTTTATTAAAATTAATTAAAATTTGGACCGTTCGCGGACGAGTGCCTTCGTTAAGCCCGCCCCACTTCGATTTGCATAAGTTGCGACCGCCGTTCAATATTCAAATACAAATTGCGAATTAATTTATCGATTCTAGGTCCAATCTGAATTTCGGATCGGTCTATGCTGGTACTTCTCGGCAGGGGTGCTAAATGAGTGCTTTCGATGTTTGAGAAGTCGTGCTTTACTTACTTGTTTATTATTATGTATGACGACTGAATATCATAAAGGACACAAGACTTTTTTTTATCAAAATTGAATCAAGTATAGAAAATGGTTCTGTATCATATATAGAACCATTTCATGTACTTAACTTATGTCGTTATTCATAAGTCAACCTTTAAAATTCTCCCTTTTTTTCATGATTCAGTAGAATTTCAAAAATTTTCTGTTTGATTTAGCACACGTTCGAGCAGACTATGCAAAAATTATAAAGTGCGTACACACTCTTGTTTTGGCAAACATGTTTGTGCTTAATTTAGCCGAACCCTAGTAAATTAACAACGAATAAATATTTGGAAAACATCTTCGGTGTACGTCGGCAAATTTCTATGTTTGCCTTAGAGAGGCGTAGAAACGCCAACTTAGTTTACGGCTTCACTAAAGAATCCATATTAATTAACAGTTAATTGCTCGCTTTGATAGTGTAAACATTAAGCCTTACGAAAACAATGTTTGCCGCAATAAAATAAGATGTTTCAGCATCTCAGACGTAAGAATTCACTTAATTACTCGTACACAAAATAGTTGTTATTCTTATATTACTTCATTGAAATGTCAAAAATAAAAATAATTTATAACATGAACACGTTTGTAATACTACAACTGAAAAGCCCATGGAGTACATGTGAGATATTTGCCATGTACGGGAATCGCTTATATGTACACTCATATATTGGGTGGC
Organism: Cheumatopsyche charites; assembly: GCA_024721215.1. NCBI lineage: Eukaryota > Metazoa > Arthropoda > Insecta > Trichoptera > Hydropsychidae > Cheumatopsyche > Cheumatopsyche charites. The sequence continues at coordinate 1,085,824 of CM045580.1, read as the reverse complement.
AAAAGGATATAAACGAACTTGGAACGTGTACCAAGATATGTATATCATAAAACGTGTATCGTGAACGTGAACGTGTATCATCAAATCACTTGATCTTATTCATGTACATAGGTAAATGCTCAACTTTAAGGCTCTTTTCTGAAAATCACTTGTTCCCCTTTGCATTTTCAGTCGTCATATATATGTAAGTGAGGGTATGAATTTGAATATTCTCATTTATATCCGTGAAAATCGGACATGTTGTGTAACGTAACGGTACGTAACCATCTCGTTCTCTGCAGAATATGGCAATTCTTTATAAAATATGAAAGTGTACGTCTTGAAATTTCACTCGTGATGTACAACACAATAAACTGACGTCTTTCGAGTCGAGAATATCCTTTGGATTTTGCATCAGCTCGATGTTGAACATCTCTCGCGGCGACTTGTAAATACGATACTTTTTGTATGGTATCTCGAATAAAAATGGTTTTTGTTGAGACGTTGCATTCACTAAAAATGTACAAAACACTTTTCAAACTATATACTACTTTTAATATAATAAATATATCAAATTTATATTTATTTCTTTGTTTTGCATGATTCTTTCACCGTTCACCAGATTGAGATTGAAAATTTATGAATTGATGTGCACATCTAGAAATTTTGTTGAAATTACAAAAAATAATTTCACAATTTAACAAATAATACTATTAGATAGCTTAGTAGAATAAAACGTTTCTGCATTTTACAGAAATTCATTATTCAGTGGTCTTCTTGTCATGTAGGTTTCTGTCAAATCATATATCACATTTTCCTTGATTGATATGATTCCTCAATCGTTTCTTTTAAATATTTGATTAAAAAATGTGTTAATATAACACTATACGAAACAATTCCTGAAAATAGATCCCTTGTCTTCATTGCTCAATCAATGTTTCAATTAAGTGCAATCGATTTTAACACTACTTTTCATGCACCGATATTACTTTTTATAGTTTCTACCTAGAAACACCGTTACTTCACTTTGAAGTTAACGATTAATTAATAAAAGAGAACGGATAGATCTTAATTGGCGACCGATAACGATCCTTATTATCGTCTGCTAGATACACATTCTATTCATATTTTCACCCATCCTCCTTTGAAAATAATTAATCACCGACACCAAAAAAAAACCTCATTACTTCCCCGATACATCCTCATTAAAAAAACCCATCATCAACATCGAATTAAACACCTGCAATCCGCATTTTTTTAACGAGACCGCCTAACGACAACGCAACAGCATCCGCAATGCAACCTTTCGGAAATGCACCCCCATAAGAGGGCGGTGCTTAAACCACCCCATAATGGGGTGGTGCTTAAACCACCCACTTTCCTAGAAGACCACCGCCACCGGCGATGGTGAATTATTCATGAGGGTCCCACTTCGTGGTGTGGTGCTGCAGCTGCGTTTTTAAATGCGACTTTTTATCTATCCACCGCTCTGTGGCCTTCTTATTATTTACTTTTTTGAGGGCCATTTTCAATTCAGGTTATATTGTGGGCGTCGTCTGGACGTTGAAGCTTTTGAAAAAATGTCGTATTTTAGTTTTGAAGTTTGAAATTGCTTAGTGGTGCTTAGTTCGTTGAGAAATTTCCTTTTAGTTTGAGTCTGTGTGTTTTCTTATTTTCAAATTATATTGCATGAATTTTTATGAGTTGACGTAAATAATTAAGAATATTTAATCAGAGGAACAAAAATTAGGAAATATTTATCTCATGAATCAAAAACTACATGATGTTTTGCTCGACTGACTCTAAATCAATGTGTTAGAAATGATATGGGTTCTGACTTTCTTAGTTAGAATTTTCATTTTTTAATATCAAGCTTTAAGATGATTTATCTAGTCAAAAAAACGGATTTTCTAGCTTATCAAATGAAAATTCGAAATTCTGATTTACTGAACTGGAACTTGCATTGTTTCTGACTCACTGAGGCAAAACCCGTATTATTTCTGACTCATTGAGTCAGAACTTACATATTTTTTTACACAAGGACTAGATCCTAATATCCTAGTAATTAATATTCCTAAAATATCTTTTCTTTCGATTATACTCACTCTCTGAGAATAATAGTAACTAATAGTAAAATGCATGACATACTTATATGTAGATCCACTTTATGAAAAATCTATATTAAAAATGCATTTAATTAAAGTCAATAAAAAATCAAAATTTTATTAAATTTAATAAAAAATATCAACATCTTTAGAATGTATAAAATACAAACGTAGCCACATTAAACATCCCCTTGCAAGATGTCGCTTTCCTCTTTTACGACCGCAATTTTTGCACTTTAATATGCTCCCCAGCGGTCAGTTTACTATCGTTTCAGTTTTTAGATATTAAAAGGCGAACCAGGGAATGCATTCGCTTAGTTTTTCTTATTCTAGAAGATCAGGTGCGACCGCAGTTTTAGAGTCGTTTTAAATTTTCAAAATAAACTCCTTAATAGCGGAACGTGGAAACGCTTCGAGAAAAGTCCCCTCAGACGGCGCGAAATCGATTTTGAATTATTTAAATCGGATGTAAATTCCGAAGGAACGCTGTTTGCTCTTTGTTTTCGGTGTTTTGAATGTCCTAGTGGTGTTTTGTTGCGAGATTAATTCGCGTGAAATGTTCCAATAGTGTGTATTTGCATTTCGTTCGATTAATATTTCAAAGTTATTCGTCGTCGGGAAAGCGTTTCGGTGTTTATTCGTCGGTATGAAATTTCGTTTGAATGATTTATAAGAGTGGATTGGTTTTTAAATGAATTGAAATCATATCGTGGTTATGAATATGAAAATTATTGAGATTGTACTTGTGAAAAGCCACGTTGCTTACGGTTGAGAAATCTGTGTTGAGTCTCTTGGAGAAATAATTTGAAATTACCAATAAGTTGATGTTAAGAAATTATATTGGAAAAAATAAATAAATGAAGAGTAGTATAATGTACCGAAACTTGAAAGAATTTTTAATCATATCTCGAATTCCTGGACTTAACATGTTAGCATGAAAAATCTCTAATTTGTCATTAAATTTTAACAAAAAGACGATATCCTTAAATTTACACTAAGCTGAAACAAATTCTAGGTTTTTTTTATTCCAAATTAAACAATTTTCATTTCAAATTATATTAAAAATCTAACTAATCCTTCCTATAATAGTTTCAATAATGACTAATGATCTACTTCAATTAAGATATACTCACCACTCCAAATAAATTTTATAAGAATCACATCTATAGATACGATTCAAATCAACTCACAAACAATTCGATCAAATCACTAGTTAAACTGATAAAATTTTAGTAATATTCATTTTAAAATATTTTTTTTTTATTCAAATTAAAAATTATTCAAATTGAGCTGAAAATTATCCTGACTTAAAACGGAAAACCTGCACATTTCAACCTGAATCACACATAAATATCACCGGCATTGTACGTAGAGCACAATGGTTTCGCGTACGCAATCTTCGTACCGCATTCTCGAGTCTCAGGAAGCGATCCCAATTATACAACAAGGCAACATCTAACCACACACATATTATACCTAAAATAAATCCTAGAACATTCAACGACACGTAGCCGGAGACTTAACACACGAATAAGGTGACCATTCGTTTTGAATTTGAGGAGATAGTTTTTCATTTCGATAGTGTGTCCTCTAATTTTATCTATGTATGTAAATACAATTGATTGTGTGTTTAAAAGTATATTATTTATAGAATTTTTTATGGCTAGTTATTTTTGGAGTGAAACTTTCTAGAATTATTGTATTTACATTTGGAAAAGTTTCTGTATTTTATTGTACAATTTATCATTAAGATTTTATTAACAATGGGATTTCTATCGTTTAATAGTTTTTATGAGGTTCTTTTTGTAGCCTAGCTGTAGCAAATATTATGCATGATCTACACACGCAACGGAATCCACTAGAGGGACGAAAAATACTATAAAACACTAATAACGTACAAACTCTTTATACAATTTCACAATCAGCTATTTACTCACGTTTTCTATTCATGAAAGATCCCAAAATGACTTATATTTCACAAAAAATGACGACTGAAAAAGCAAAGAGGCACAAGTGATTTCTAAAAAAGCTCACTCAAAGTTTAGCATGTATTTACATGTATTAGGATGAGGTCAAGTGATTTATTAGAAATATATGAGCGAACGTAGAAGCAATTCCTATACATAACTCAATTTCGACAAAAAAGTCATTCGTACCCATAGTTATTTCAGTCTTCATATGACTACTGGAAAGTCGAAGGGGCACAAGTGACTTCGAGGTGATTTCAAGAAAAGTGCGCTCAAAGTTGAGCATGCATTAGTCGTAGGTCGAGTGATTTGACGATATACATACAGACATATATCGGTACACGTTCCAAGTTCATTTATATCCTTTTACCACCAAATAGCCTACCATCACCTACACCTTTCATATGTTTCGATTAAATTCGAACTATTTAGTGACACCTACATATGTGCACTAATATTTACACTTTGAAGTAGTCTTGCTTAAAATGGCGAATTTTCTTCACTGTATGGTGAATGATACTGATTGATGACGGTTGTGCAATTGGGCCTAGGCCGATAGCGGGAGAAAAAAAAATAGCGTACATAGAAGCGATTCCTATACATAACTCAATTTCTTAAAAAACGTCACTTATACCCTTTCGAGTCATCAAATATGGTCACCACACAGAGAACACATCTTGTCGGTTTTGCATACAGTATGCGCAGTGGCCGCGCATTAATCAGGCCCCGCTTCGTGGATATTCGTTTACGGAGTGTAACGTTTGTCTCATTACTTTTATGGGACGCGAGAGGTAAAAGGTTGTAACGAACGTCTTTCGGTGCTACCTGTGACTACATGTGTCTACAGTGTGTGCTGGAAGGCTTTACAAAGTCGCATACCTTACGATGTTGTTAAAGCGTACGGGTAATTTGTATGAGATGTGTGTTTTGGCGGTGTTGCGGGGGACTCCAATGTTGCTTTTTTTGAGTTTTGATTAATATTTAATATAAAAATAGTTATTCAGTTCAAATTGAAATTCATTTCTTTATAACGATTGTCTGATTGAAAGAAGTGAACGTATTTAGTTTTTAATATATTATTCAATTGGAGAGCATGGGACAGGTTTTCTGTTGGGATAGGTTTTCCAAGTCAATTTAATTTTGAAACAAACTAGTGGATATTTATAATAGTATAGATTAATAAGTCTAATTTTAAAATTTCACGATGAAAAAGAAGCATATTTTTTCACATACTAGTATTTTGCAAATTACTTGAACCGTTACTCGGCAAGGGAATTCAACTCTTAATATTGAGACGAGACAAGTTTTCCAAGAGTACAGGAAGCACATATGATATTTCAATAATGAAATTGCATTTTTTTCTATAGATCTTCCTTTTTTATATATTGATTTAATTATTAATGAGATAATTTTTATTTCTCGTTAAAAAAATATATCTTTTTTCTTTTAAAGATACATTCACGAGTCGAAACTTCACATACACCAAGTAAAACATACCTGACTTACAATTAACATAAACTCAGCAATACTGATAAATTATGACTTAATATCACAAAAGGTACAAGCGACCTTTGTGCTATTCTAATTAAACATAATTAAAATCAATTTTCGAAAAAAAAATCAATTCAAAAAACATCAATTCAACACAACTCACAACCAAACACATCTACGTCGCAGACGAATCACATCGACACAAACGACCTAAAATACGTACACAAAACGTATACGGAATTCACGTTAGAAATTCGAATCACGTACGCCTTTAATTGATATCGTGCCACGATAACGGCCGCCATCTGTGCTTATCTACGCAATCGTGAGGGCGCTTTCCGCTTTTGCGACCGCCGCACAAGCATTAGCGACATTGCTTTTGCGGACGATGTCAAACGATGATTTGATGTGCGTGGGTTTCGCTAATTGTAAAGGCTTAGTTTAGTGTATCTAGCCTGCTTATTTGGGTTCAATTGTGCCGTTTTTAATTAGCTAATGAGCATATTTTTTGTTGTTGGTTTTGATGAAATTTTGTAGAAATGTTGTGAGTTGGGATTAGATACACATTTTCGCGTTGAAATTGTGTAGTATCTGTGAATAAGCTTGTAGTATTGCGTCACATTGTGATACGTCTATTTCTTTCGCGTGAAGTATAACTTTTGAAATCGAAAGAGACAATATTGTTTGTTTGTTCATTGTTATAATATCTATTAAGGAAATAACGATAAACAAGAAATATGCAACAAATTTGTTGATCTAATATTTTGAAAAAACAATTAAGAGTTATGTTTTCTAAGTTCATCATTATCTATTATCTCTACTTATACTTATTTTTTACTGAATTTCATCGAAATCGGAGATTCAAAATATGAGCGTTCCTTTTTAATTCTTATAATGCTCCAAAGAAGATTTCAATATCTAATAAAAACCAAAATATCAATATCATTGAAACTACTAGTGCCATACATTTTTTTAATAATTTGATACCGTTTTTAAGTTGCATTTACTATCTTATTCATAAGCAGTATAAGAGCGTTTTTAATCTATACATTTATATGTTTGTTTGGTACGTATACATAGTTTTCTAATAAATTTTATTAAAATTCAAACAAAATATACAATTACGTGCAAACGATAACTTAAACATTCATTAATAAGATGAAAAAAAAACGCATTTTTATTTCAAAGTAATATAAAAGGCTTAAAAAAATTCTCCATATTTACCGAAAAAACTCGTAAAATTATTATTCACTTCCTGTAAAAATTCAGCATAAAACGTCTTCATAAGAAAATTATTAACTTTAAAACATTTCGTCGTTCGCATGGGGAAGCTCATTTTACGACGACTCATAAACGTGGCATTTCTCGCGAAAGAATTCATTATATTCGACTTAACGAAAACGCTACGCTCAGAACGTCGTCTTATCCCATCCACACAAAAACGTATAATAATATATTTCATATAAAAGAAAAAAGTATATGAAATCACACGTCAGCACGACGACAATAAAAGTTCCTCAGATCTCCTAGAATGGAAGAAAATACGGAACACCGCTTCCTTTCGTTCAATCAATGCTCCTCTGTTTTTTTCCCATTTTCGCAGACTTTGGTAGGGGAAACCTCCTCGTAATTGGCACCGAGGAGCGAAAGACAAAAAAAATGTGTCTATATGAAAAAAGGAAGAAAAAACAACGATGAAAGCGTATAAAAGAAAGCCACTTTAGTCAGCAGAAGGAGGAAAATCTGTCGAGCGGTTGACACGCGAAATTTCGCGATATGCTCGTTATGGACGCCAGATTTGTCTTTCAGATACGAATCGTTTCTGAATCGCTGAATTTGTGTCTGCATGGAAGGTTCGTGGTCTTAATTTGAAATGGAATAATTGAAATGTGCTCGCTAGTCGATTGTGCATTGTCAGATTGCATGTCGAGATAGTTTTTGATCGGTCTATGTGTGTCGTTACGTGGTGCGATTGAATGAATTGGTTAGATTTCAGAAATGAATACTCATTTATTTTAAATTGGATTTTGAGAGAATTCAAGTTTGGATTGAATGATTAATTTTAGTTACATTTTCGGTCATTTTATATTATGTTAAGTGTAGTGCCATTATTATTATATTACCATTTAACACTCTTCAGAATTTTCTTTCCTTCGATTAATTTCTTCGAGCTGAATACCTACACAATATTTATTAAAAAAACACGGTGAAGTCTTATGAGATAATCACATACACGTGTGCCCATCGATTTTGGCGAAACATCGTTGAAACATAATGTATGTTAAGTATAGATGAATATAAAACGAACAAATATTCAAATTTGCATTTTCAACGTTAATCATCATCGTTTTATGTCAATACTATATTACTTTTAAATCTTTAAAATCGATTCTATTTTCATATCATTTATACTAAATTCAATCAAATAGTATTATTCACTTTTCAAGTTAAAAAGTAAGCTGTTAAGAAAACTCCGGAATGTAAGCAAGTATTTGCGACAGGCATGTGCTTTCTTCTCATTTTATACGAATTCATAAAATAACATAAAATTGTTAAAAAATAACAGATTTGTCTACTATATGAAAACTACTTACATAAAACATTAAAATAGACATCTATCAAAACACCAAACGGACTTTCACCTTCAACCCGACACTTTTCCATATCGACACCTTCAATACACCCACATGCAACGCACTCCAACTATCTATCTCTTCAACAGCATCCATATCTTCTACAATATCCATCTCTTCTACATTATCTATCTCTTCAAAAACAACATCCATTTCTTCCACAATATCCATTTCTTCTACAATATCCATCTCTTGTACAACATCCATTGTATCCCATCCACACCATCCATTGTTTGTCACGGGGTCGATAAGCCCAGTAAAAGTCACGAACCGTCACTGCACCACACATCCACCCCATTCTAGCCCCATTCTAACCCCATTCTAACCCCATGGGGTGGTGCAGGTCGGATTTGTAACCGCCACGTGGAAACCGATATCACCTTTGCACGCCCAATTCGTCCCCGTATACGTAATACGTGGTAGACACGACGTATTACGTTTCAGCGACTGTAACTTCGGCTCGGATTGACATTTTTCCAACCACAGTATATCGTATTATAGTACGTTATTCACGTGTACGTTATTATTTCCGTAATAGAATTCTTTTTGGGAAGATGAGAGATCGAATTGCTGCTGTCTCGTTAAATGTGATTTTCGATTCTGATATACATAGTCTTGTTTTGTACACTAATTGAATTAATCATGGATTTTTTTTTCTTAAAATATTCTTCAAATGAGATTGTTGAGTGATGTTATTTGTATGACGACTGAAAAGGTCAAGGAGTACAAACGACTTTGAAAAAAGTGCGCTCAAAGTTGAGCATGTATCAGAAGAATGTTGAGTGATTCGATTCCGAATTTGTTTATATTCTTTTGTCACCAAATTATGAGCGAACATGTGTAGAATCAATTCCTGTGCATAACTCGATTTCAACGAAAATGTCACTTGTACCCTTTGGCCTTTTCAATCGTCATTTATGAACACTTTTTTTGAATTATTTCTTTTTCTAAAATCATATTGATAGTTGTTATAAAATGTTTGTTATACTGAAAATCATTTTTTTTTAATTTTTTAAAATTCTTAAGATACCAAAATCCCATTTAGTGAATAAATAAATGAATAATAGGTTGAATTCTTTGTTTTATATCTGTATCTATATCTACATATTCTGTCGTTTTTAGTTAAATGGACAAAACACCTGAACGAATCTGTCGAATTTAGATAGTGAAAATGTCACTCCGATTCACTCCAATCTCGTTGTACGAACTTAGAACCATTCAGTTTAAAACAACGTGAAAGTTTTATCTAATACAATTTTTCTTTCGTCCTATTGTGACGTTTTAATTCAATGTTAACTTTAAATAAAAAATGCTATTAGTTTATCAGATTTAAAAAAAAATACTTATCGATCCTTTCAATGGGTTTAACGTATTCTTACGATGTACGAACCTTCTGTTGCTTATTGACATCAAACACGATCGTTAAAATTTACTGAACATAATCAAAATACATTTTCAATCAAATCTAAAACTTTATTAAAGTTACGATCAATCACCAAAATTCATCGAACATCCGAAACTTTCTCAGATCAAAACACGAGTTAAGAGCTTTCAACTAAACTTTGCACGAAATGTGTTTCGAATACATACAATCTTGAAATACATACGTCGACTAAAAAGGCCAAGTGGTACAAATTATATTTCTGCCAAAATTGAGTCATGTACAGGAATATTTGGTGGTAAAAGGATATAAACGAACTTGGAACGTGTACAGAGATATATCATCGAATCCATCAACCTCATCCTAATATTATACAACTTTGAGTGCGCTTTTCTCGAAATCACCGCAAAGTCACTTGTACCCCTTGGCCTTTTTAGTCATAATACACATATACACTTATCGATGGGGTATTACAAAATAAATTCGATTGTCACGGCCACGTGTTCGCCAAACGTATAGCTCATCATCTGCTCTTTCCCAATTTCATTACGAGCTTAATTGAAAACGTACGCTCGAACAATGTTTCTCCCCTTTGAGCCGAAAACGTGAGCTCGTACATCACACCCTCACATATATAAATAAATACACATACATTTCGACTACAGGGTGTGTCGAAAATATATTATTTTTAATTTTAAATCGATGAAAATTATCGATGATGGATTAATTTCAGAGCTGAAGCCTTAAGAGTCGTTTATAGGAATTCGTTTTGATTTCTCGTACCCTTGACTTTTTCAGTCATCATCTGTCATTTCTGAATATCAAATTTTAGTGAAAAAATATACCATATTTCAATGTCTCACTCTATATGTCACAATCTAAAGGCGCAGCTACACACACCGCAATGTAAAGGCGGCGACACACACACACATTTCTTATCTTAACGATTGGTTTCGAGAATGTTGCGGAGAGCAAACAAACGTCGACGAGGCCTTCGATATGAGCCAATTCCGGGGGAAAATACCAGAACAAAGCCGATGCCAAATCCTCTTATGGGGATTTCGACGTCGAGGGGAGGAGGCTGGGGATGTGTGTACAAGATTGCCCGACTGATTTCGTTTTCGGTTATTTGATGAATTCGTATGAGGCGGATACGCGGAGTCGGGATTATAGTCGGTGTGTTCGTTTTTTATTTCGATTTTTTTTGTAAGAATCTGTTTTTAAAGCGTGTTAAAATTATGTTCTATATTCGGTGATGTTTAATGGATAGACATTTTGAAAGAAAGACGAGCTGTTCATGGCATAATGTTGCATTTTCTCTTATCGCATATCACGAGTGATCAAAATCAGAAATGGTGCAAGTGATTTTGTAAAAGTTGCGAAGAAGTGCGAAAGTTTTTCGACTTCTAATTTTAATTAAAATTTCAGTTTAATTTCACAATTAGAGTATATGCAACTATACGTTGAACGAAATAGACTCTGTTTGAACTTCACCTTTAGTACTTACACCATTATAAACTAATCTATTATTGAAAACAATAATTAACACTTAAATGAAAAATATATTTAAATTTTAAATAATTACAAGTTCTCGATGCAAATGCATCAGCAAGTCATCGGTTCACATTTTTTCAATATCGGATGGAACACGTTTCCATAAGGACACGTCATGTTTTTAGGAGAATCACCTATGACTGGACAATCATAATACATATTGCATATAGAAGGATTATAGAAAACATTCGATCCCAAACAATTTCCTAAAGTATCCACTCCAATTTCTGGAGCAACACATCCAGTTTGGTTGAATATCTCATCTCTGGGACACATGAAGAATTGTGGTTCCAACCTTGCCCTTAAAGTACCTTCATTTTCCATCAAACAAATATAATACATGCTTTTATGTCCTGGTACACCATTGATTTCTCCAACAGTTTGGCAAGTTTTTGCTGCTTGAACACATGGATTGAATTGGCTTTTTATCTTACAAAGAGTGGATTTTACATCGTAATTGAAACCATCGGGACACTTTTCTGCTTCTGGTTGGATATCGGGTCTGGTACATATGAAATACTCGTCACACTTGTAAGGATGTGGAAATAGTCCTCTTTGATGACATGTGAATTCGTAATCTGTGATGTTTTGGTGACATGCTAAGTTTTCTTCAGCTGTGCATCTTCCAGTCGATTCTAAGCAAGTTCTTTCATTTTCTGTACAATTTTCTACTAATGTTGGAAGATATCCGTCTTCCAGAGGAATACAATAATAGGATTCTTCGCAACCGTTGCATTGATATCCGGGTTTGGTGCAGTTGAATTCTTTTTCGCCAGAAATCCGTTGAGACTCATTTATTTGAATAAATGCTAATGAGATCTGTGCACAATATTATAAACATCACTTACTATTTGATATGATTTTGAAATTGAAAACATGACAAGGTTACTCACAAATAACACAGAGATGAACGCGAACGTTGTTTTTTCCATATCGATAAGAAATCGACGTTCTTCAATATAAGGAAAAAATCGAATTGATAATCTTAAATAATCGAGATATACTTATATATGTAATGATAAGAAGAAAAACGTATAAAAGATATAATTAGCATGATAACACGTTATTCAGCAACAAAAAATAAATTTCAGCATCAATTTCAACAATCAAAATTGTAAAATTATGTTTTATCAAACGAATCAAAAGAACAGAATTTTTCAAAATAATAATTTATTATAAAATATGAAATACTATATAACTATTTAATTAATTAGAAAACAATAGTTTTCTACTGATAAAATTCGATTGATTAAGACTATTAATTTTTCATCAAATCACTCGTCCTCCTCTTAATACATACTCAACTTTGAGCGCACTTTTCTCATACTCACTTATACTCCTTGGCCATTTCAGTCATCATATACTATCGATACACATCTACAGATACATATACAGCCAAAATCCTCTCTAGAATCCTTCGTATAATATTAAAAAATTGCACTTCGATCCTGAAGACCGAGCGGGCTAAGCCCGAGATGCGTTTTTCTAATACCCACTTGTACTCCTTGGCCATTTCGGTCCTCATATACTATCGATACACATCTACAGATACATATACAGCCAAAATCTTTTAACGAATCCTTCGTATAATATTATATTAAAATTTTGCAATTCGATCCCGAAGACCGAGCGGGCTAAGCCCGAGATGCGATTTTCTAATACCCACTTGTACTCCTTGGCCATTTCGGTCCTCATATACTATCGATACACATCTACAGATACATATACAGCCAAAATCTTTTAACGAATCCTTCGTATAATATTATATTAAAATTTTGCAATTCGATCCCGAAGACCGAGCGGGCTAAGCCCCGAGATGCGTTTTTCTAGTACTCACTTGTACTCCTTGGCCATTTCGGTCGTCATATACTATCGATACACATCTACAGATACATATACAACCGAAATCTTTTAACGAATCCTTCGTATAATATTATATTGAAAATTTGCAATTCGATCCCGAAGACCGAGCGGGCTAAGCCCCGAGATGCGTTTTTCTAGTACTCACTTGTACTCCTTGGCCATTTCGGTCCTCATATACTATCGATACACATTTACAGATACATATACAGCCAAAATCCTCTCTCGAATCCTTCGTATAATATTAAAAATTTGCAATTCGATCCCGAAGACCGAGCGGGCTAAGCCCCGAGATGCGCGTAATCCGCGAGAGCTTCGGGATCGAAGCCTCTCTTGAGGCTTCTATGGGATTGATCCGAAAACCGCCCACAACCCAACAGCAAGGTAAACATGGTAGGCTGCCAGCCTGTTGTTCAGGCAACAAGTTTGTTAAATATTCAAAGTTCGCCCTGACGGCAGAAGCGATGTTTGTCTAGAACAGAGAGGTCCCGCTTTCGATGTGTTAACGATTTTGGTTCTTGGTTAGGATTTTGTTGAGGTCTTGGCTGATTTTTGTTGAATTCGGTTGATTTTTAGAGTTTAGTGGTTGTTTACATGTTGTCTTTGATGCTTGACATATGTGAGAATTCTGTTATGGTCTTAGGAAATTGAGTTTCGGAAGGATTTCGGGATTCGAATTTTAGAGTTCAGTGGTCGTTTTCATGCTGCCTCTGCTGTTGTCTTTGATCGCTTTGATGCTTGAAATGTGTGAGAATTATATTATGGTCTTAGGAAATTGGGTTTTAGAAGGGTTTTTGATGTTCGATTTTTTTAATCTGAAAGGTCATTTAAATACTGCTGCTGAAGTTCGTACTGATGTTATCTTTAACTAATCTGATACTCGTATCTAGTGCATATGTGAGAGTTTCATTACTAGCATCTAATTGAAATACAGTTTGCTTTCATTAAAAAAATCTTCATATTTAATCCTTAGTGATGAATATAACGATCTTTTGGTTTAAGAAATATTTATTTTAATAAATTATATTTAGTTTAATTGTCGTAATCAATCTAATAAACATAATTGCTTATCAAGATTAAGAGAAACTCTTGCACTCATTATAAATTATTTTTCAATGAGCAAATGTACCTAAAAGAAACATTAGATTTTTTTCAATGAAAATCCTTTCACGAGATTTTAATATATATTTTTAAATAACAATATATTTCATTTCATTATAAAAATTAACATGGATCAACATCACAGGCATTCGTTATCGGATTGAAAAGCCCAAGACTGCATGTCTTATTCACAGGATTTCTACCCGAACCGGCACACTGATAATACCTCATACAATCTGTGGGATTGTAAAAATAACCCAACTTTAAACACTTTCCATCACTATTCAATCCATATTCCGGAGTGACACATTCCGTTTCATTAAATATTTGATCTCTAGGACACGTGAAAAACTGTGGCATCAGTGATTCCGTAGAAGTACCTTCGTTCTCAATTCTGCAAATATAATACATGCTTTCATGTCCTTGTACAGCATTGATTTCTCCATTAGTTTTACAAATTTTAGCTGCTGGTATACATTCGTTATATTCACTGTTTTTGTTGCAAAGATTCGATCTTACATTGTAATCGAAGCCATCTGGACATTTTTCTGGTGAAGGTTTATCCGTTACATCACTGCAAATAAAATACTCGTTGCACTTGTAAGGATGTGGAAACATTCCCTTTTGGTGACAAGTGAACACTGCTGTGCATCTTCCAGTCGATTCTAAACAAGTTTTTCCATTTTGTGTACAATTTTCGATCAGATGTGGAAGGTATTCTTCGTCTAAAGGTATACAGTAGTACGATTCGCCGTAACTGCTGCATTGATATCCTGATTTGGTGCAGTTGAAGTCTTCTTCGTTGAAAATCGTTTTAGTGTCGTTCATTTGGATAATTGCAATTGAAATCTGTGCACAGAAATTAAATTTAATTGATGAAATTCAAAATCGAACACCAAAAAAGGATACTTACAAATATAACCGAAATGATGATGAATGCTGTATTTTCCATATTGATAAAATTATGATGTTCTTCGATATGATGAATAAATCAGATTGAATATCTCAAACAATTGAGATATGCTTATAAATATATATAAATCTAATAAAAATAAGTTTCTACTTAATGATAATGTGTATTGAGTTAGCTGTAGATTTATTGAAATAGTTGCAATTAAAAATTTACGAAAACTTCACATAATAATTTATTTAACAACACAATTATTTTTAACAAGGATTACTTGTACAGCTACTAGTAATTGGATTGAAAGGTCCAGAACTACAAGCTCTGTGTATAGGATTTTCACCTGAACCTGAACACTGATAATACCTCGTACAATCAGAAGGATTATAGAAATAACCTGAACCTAAACATCTTCCATTGTCATCGATTCCATTAAATGGAGGTATACATTGAGTTCCGTTGAATAATTCATCTCTAGGACACCTGATTATTTGTGGAGTAATCAAAGGACCTTGGTCCTGCACCAGACAAATGTAGTACATGCTCATGTGTCCTCTTACAGAATTTAATTCTCCTAATGTTTTACATGGTTTTGCTATCGGATCGCATTCGTTGAAATCGCTTACTATGTCACAAAGTGTAGTTTTCACATTGTAATTGTAACCTACAGGACATTCTTCTGGTTCTGGTCTATAGTCTGTCTTAGAGCAAATGTAAAATTCGTTGCATTTGAACGGATGTGGAAATATTCCTTTTTGGCTGCACAAGAATACGTAATCTGTAACGTTCTTGTCACATGCCAAATTTTGTTCTGTCGTACATTGTCCAGTTGATTCTAGACAAGTCTTATTGGTATCTGAACATCTTTCGACTAGTTGTGGAAAGTAGTCTTTCATTTGAGGAATGCAATAATATGATTCTTCACACCCATTACATTGATATCCCGGCTTGGTACAATTGAAAGGTTCTCGTGTGGAAATCGATAAAGATCCATTTATTTGCAAAGTTGCTACCAAAATCTATACACGATTTTTAATAAATATTTTAAATTATAAAAATTAAAAATTAAAAAAATAATACTCACAAATACTTGTGATATCACGAAGAAAACAAACGTCGGTCTATCCATGTCGATAAGTATTCGACGAAAAAATCAGATTGATAATCTCATCTTACTAAGATACACTTATATATGCTCAGATAAGATAAAACTCGTATTACAGTCATAAGTGCAGTGTGATAACACGTAATTTATTAATAATCAAAATTTCATTGACAGATTCTTTTATAATATCGATCATAAGATTTCACAGTCAATAAAATATCAAAAAGATCAACTCAGAAATAGGGTTTTAAGGGACGTGTCGTTGTCAAAGGCATCACATAATACAAATTGACGTGACTTGGATCGGTTGTCGTTTATCATTCTCATTTCGGATATCCGATAAGGATATGAAGTTATGAGTTATTGACGCATAGCTTATAAATCAAAGCCTAATCGCTTATTTTTTGTGTCAATGTAATAAAATGCGCGACACGAAGGCTTACGAAAAATAACGCGAAAAAGCATCGAATCAATCTCGTATGAAAAATTTTTAATATAACGTACGAAAAATTTTTCGCATAAACATTATTTCCTAAAGAGCATGTGGTATTATTTTTATAATTATCAAATGCCATTTTAATCTCAGTATTGAACAGTTTAATTGAAACAAGGTGGAAAGATTTAATTCAATAGAATCCATTTCATTATAGGGCGTATGATTAATATGTCTAATTTTCAGAATTACATCTTGGTTTGTTTTAAATCATCGATTTATGTACAAAAATTTTAGAACCAATGTTTGCTGATTTCCCATTATTTTCTATTTGATACATAAATGATCAATTTCCTTAGCAGTTCAAAATGATTATTTGGTTTTCTGTGAAAAGGTTTACAATTTTTATATATGGATACGTATCAAAATAATAAAATCTTGCTCTCGACTGTTTTATCGATTTAAAAATGCAAATCGATAAGTAACGTTACCAAGTAAAAAAAATATTTTGAAACTAAACATATTCTCTTGCTATAGAAATATGAACTGCATTAAGATCACAACTTATATTCCATATGAAACAATTATCTAGCTTAATTTTTTTAATATAAAAATCCGTTTCTAAGAACATCAATCTATACGATCAAATTTAAAATAAACACACTCGATTACACACCTGTGAACATAATGAAACTCAACCGCTAAACCAAGCTTATCCTCACCAAGCTTTTAAAGCCTTCGCCGAAAATACGAAACCTAATCTCCAGACATAATGAAAAGTGTGCGAACCTGGTTTAAACCATTTCACACATATTTTCAGAGTTTATCATTTTTTTTAATGAGGCGATTAATGAGCTTATTCCGAAGAGATTGTCACAAGTTTTCGTTGAATATTAAATTTTACAAAGTGTGGATGTTTATCAATCTGATCTTATTTGATTCGATGGGTTTTCGGAATCGATTGAAATTAATTTTGTCTCGATACTCCGAATTGTTTGATTTATAATATCGTATAAGTGTGTGGTATGTTGAATCGTTGTGTTTGAGAATCAATTTGCAATATTTTTCAATTTTATGGTAAAAGAAAATCTGAGAAAAATTAGGTTTTCTCGGAATAAAATATGTTACATGAACGTATTTTTTTTTCAGCACAGAGTAACTGTAATAGCTCCTCGTTCTTCGAAAGTGAAAAATAAGGGTCAAAGTGAAAATAGATGTTATTCACCTTGAATTTTATTTTACACATAGCCATCCTATATAAATCAGGTGCGAATAAAATATATTCCTTAGAAGTATACTAATGACATCTTGTTTTCGAGAAAGCGTAATTCGTATCAAAAACAATAATGTAAAATTGACGCTGTTGTTAATATATTTTGTACAAAAATGATTTACAAACGATGATTATTTATAAAACACCTAATAATTCCTAGGTGTACATTTTAAAAAAAATGACGTAACTTTCGTCAAATTGTTGAAATTCAGAAAAATCAAACAAAATGGACCACATGTACAATTCGAATGATTTCGAAGATCTTACAAAATCCTCAATATAAAACCACAGTCTATAAGTCGTAAAGAAAATTACTATTCAAACCTACAATGATTTTTTAATATAAAAAACAAAAAAAGTACTTATCACTCAGATAAAAACACACAAAAATCAAATGACGGCTGAATTTCACAAAAATCACAAGTGACCTTTTTATGGAAATTGAGCAAAGTACAGAATCATATATAGAACCATTTTCTGCACTCAATATCGATTAAAAAGCTCACTTATGCCCTTTGTAAAATTCGCTCAAAAACCTAAACTTTTCCCACCTAGCATCACAAGATCAACCGAAAACCCCACACACCATAACACACCCCATATCCACTATGCAAAATTTAATTACGGCGCGAAAATCCTTCCATCCATTGAACGCAAACCTAAATAAACCCTGGGTCTGCGAAGGCACAAGGGGGGTAGGTACAGCCAGCCCCCGATTTCTCGATTATATACACGTTTAGGAATGCCTTATAAAGTCGTTAGTCTTAACACGCTGAAATCGCTTTCGACTTTATCTTTATCGCCCAAGTTTACCCACTCATCGTGCTGCCGCGAGCTGTTTGCGACTTAATCTAAGCCCGAAACTGAGCAAACAGGACTAACAAATATTAAGTTGGAAACTGAGCTTTCTGCGAGATTGAGGTATGTGTGTGTGTTTGTTTGTTTGTTTGTTTATTTGTATGGTTCGTTGCGTGAACGCACTCCTAGTAGGTTTTCGTTTTTGATTTTTGTTTTATGTGAGATTTCATATTTTGAAATTTGTTTAATTCATGATTTTTATTAATTTTCGCAAAAATTAACTCGGATTGATTCAATAATTATAACCATTTGAGATTTCTATCGAGTGTAATTTGACAAATTCTATTCTTCGTGCTTTATATTCGAATGATTTTCCGGAGTCTTAAAGACTACATAAATACTTTTCTTTGTACCTTACATATCTGTAACATATGACGACTGAAAATTCCAAGTGATACAAGTGACATTTTTGCCGAAATCAAGTTATGTACAGGAATTGATCTATGTACGCTCATATATTATATTTGGTGGCAAAAGGATATTAAATGAACATTGGAACGTGTATTGAAATAAATCATCAAATCATTTGACCTACTTCTAATACATGAAAGTTTATGCTCAATTTTGAACGCGCTTTTCTCGAAATTTCCGCAAAGTCACTTGTACCTCTTGGCTTTTTTAGTCGTCTTATATAATCTTACATAATAATTTCAATTGAATAATTTTCTTCGATTGATTTATTTTATGAAAAATTGAAAACAAAATATTTTCTACCAATCGTATTTTGAATCATTTTTCCTACATTTTTTTGCTTATCTGTATTATATTCAACTATTCTCATCACAATTTGCCCTTATTAATTCATATGATCAATAATTTAACTTTGTACATAATATGATGCATGATTGATCTAATGCTATCATTTTATGGACTAACAATTTTCGGCCAATACATAATAATAACCCATAATAGTTTGAAATCATAAATATAATAATTCAAAAACTGACACATTACAAATTCAATTATTAGTTTCAGCGACAAACAAACATATTACATTAATTCAGATCAATTTGCAAAATAGTCACATTCCCTCAAATTATAATTCCCAAATTTAACGAACATCAACAAACACTCAATAAAACTTGGCAACGCGAGCGAAATTCGCAACGGAAAAAAATCATAAAAAAAACACATACAAAACGAAAAATCCACCATCTCTCCCCATGGCGCAATGAAAAAAAATACAAATATTCTAGAACGAAATAAATATGAAAATGCGACCGCAAAAGGGTTGACGTTTGCTCTCCCCATCAACGGCTGGTGAACTCGTATAACACCGATGCTTATACAAAAAAAAAAATTATATTGTACAGTGAAACCTCGATTATTCAGATTTTTGATTATTCAGATCGTTAGGAATTGAAAAAAAAATGATTGTTTCAATTTTTACTAAAATGATTCATATTCATAAAGTATTAAAGTAAAAGGATATAACTTCGTCAATTCTTCCTAAAATTAAATAAATCAAAATCATTCTTCATATTTTGATTATGTTTCTCGATATCTAACAATTTAAACAATTTGTCTGTAGTTTTGTTCAAAAAAAATCGATCAATTTATCCAATATAAACACCACAAGACGAAACTATATCCACAAAATTAACCTGACTTTATATCTCTTTACCTTATTTACTAATATAATAATATATATTATATATTTTGAAATTATCCTTATGTGATTGCTCATTTTAGTAACGAATCTATCGCAAAGATTACAAGCTCTAAAAGTTGATTAAAATTAATTAAATTCGGTCGACACAAATTAAAGGATCTATTTTAAAAATGGATTTATAAAGCGTGTAAGTGATACTTTGTTCGAATCAAATATTCTTATAAACAATCGAGCCATTACATTACTCATTGCTTAATTTATATCAAAAATCCGTTTGAAAGATGAAAGACAATGACAGGTGTATTTATATGTATACTTCCATCTTTATCTTTCATCAATTGCATGAATTTTCGAGTTCTTAAATTGAGAATTTAATTGATAACGATTAAGAAAAACGAAATGATTCTTGTAAGGATTCAAATCCAACATCCGTAAGAGCACTGAAGCTTAACGCAACGTTTATCAGCCGATTTCATCCCCAATCAATCCGAATAATCCAGACTCAACTGTATTATTATATTTATGTATCGTGTATAATACAAAACACAAAAAGTGGGAGTTAGGGGGTGCGTTTTTGTAATAAGAAAAGCGATCGCTAACAGGCCGCCGTGCAATTTCGTCGTGTTTTTTGAGAGCGCCTTTTCTGCCACCCACCTCATTTTCCTTGTGGACGAACACGAAGGTTTTGTAGGGATTTTCCTTACGAGAGTACATATTTGTGTTGTGTAGAGTGCGTCGTGAAAATGTGGCCGATTTCACAATGGAAATGTTCGTTCAAGTTCGCGTTGTGCGCGAGGATTTTTTAAGAAATGTTGAGGAATCCTTTTTTTTTTTTGAGAAAATTTATATGACGAATTTGAGTGTAATATTGAAAAAAATTATATGTTTTGATGCTTTATAAATGTATTTATCTAATCTAGCATTAGGTTTGTGTAAGTAGTAATTTAGTAACATCAGTATATTGTTATGGAAATTTGTTACAAACATTGGTTGATTATACGTCGATTCATTCCCAAAGGTCTATCTTTAGTAAAAATTTACATAAAAATAAATATTATCAACGTAATTAAATATTTAAATTCGAAATTAACTAGTAATTTATGAGTGAATTAGCAAGGATTTAATGCATATGTTTGTGGTAGATCCTATTGCCTTTCGATTAGATTAGATTTACGTATTTGTTGTTACTAATTGTATTATATTGAATTGAGTTATTATTGGCTTAGATTAGATTTCTTTTTTCTTTTTCAATATTAGGTTAAGTTAGGTCATCATATAATACAATATATCAAAATAAATTAACAAATGCACTTATTTAATATACTCAAGTCTTTTGAAATTAGCCAACTAGTTCCCAAATTATTGCAACTTTAATCACTTACCGTATCTATCTAATTATCGTTAATTCATTGGAATATTCATTTATATTTTTTAAATAACACAATATAATATGAATGCACGTTAACGTAATATTTTCAAAATAATATTTTTATAAATCGCAGGTCATTTTTCATCCACTCTGTATTTATATATAGGTAGGAGAAAAAAGTAAATACCGAGTTTCGTAGGTACGAGAATAGAATTTTGTGTGTGTGCTCGGAAAATCTGAGCTTTTTGTCGTTCGCGTCAAACGCCTCTAATGAGTCGTGATCCGCATCACAATTTTCGGCGCGATTTATTTATTTTTTTTATATTCGAAGGTAGACATTTTGGCTTTATATATTTTTACGATCGATACGAAAATTTGTGAAAAAATAACGCCAAAGGAAATTCCGGAAAATCGGAAAATCGGCGCGCTCTTTAGCGAAATTAACGTCTCGTTGCTTGTTGAGTTGAAGTATTGACAGCGTTTCATATTTTGTTTTAATCAGATTTAATTATATATTTAATGCATTTTTGCCAAATATGGTTAAATAGTGAAAGATTCTTACAATAAGACAATCAAGATGATAAAAATCTTATTGAATTATCACATGAAGGTCCTAGATTTCTGATACAATTTTCTTGATTTATCACCTATAATTTCCACTATTTAAATGCAAAAATATATCAATATTTTCAATTGATTAACAACACAGTGTTCTCAGAAATATTATCATTCTATTAACTTCCATAACTTTTTAAAAAATTGAATTTAAATTAAATAAAGAGAAAACTAAACTTTGAAGTCGTATGAAACATTAACGTGAAAATTAAATCTCACTATGAATCAAACTATTAGATTTTTTATCTATTGAGTTTTAAGGAAAAAAAATGAATATCTCGAAAATATGAAATCGAAATCAAATAAGTATATTAAAAAAATATGTGCAGATGAAAATGCAAACATTAATTTATGCAGATTGAAGACCATTTCAGTGCGGATTTATATTCCACTTATCAGTATTCCGTATTCGTCGTGTAGTGCCTACACATTTGAATTTAAAAGCCCTACGTTTTAAACTATGGGAAATTCAAAGCGGTTTTTCAAGTTTTAATGCTCCTGTGTTTATTCCCTCGGCTTATTTCACAAGCGGTTCGCTGAAAAATGGAACATCGAGAGTCCAGAGTTGAGCACAAATCCCTCGGGCATATGGACACACACGATTAAAAAAAATAATTAAAAATACAAAAAGACCCGAAAGCAGGTTTTATTTTTATCAAGTCGTAAAGCCGAATTCGCTGCTCTTTTTATACGGAATTATATGCATGAGCTTAGTCCGAAAATAAAATATATATAATACATAAGTGAAGGGCGACAAATATGTAATATCGCGATATTTATTACTTACAGTTTCGATCATCTGCTAATTTTGCATAATATCTGTCACTTATAGTATTATTGATATATTTCAAAAATAAAAACAATATTGAGTCTAAAAATATTGAAGATTGAAATTATGCTAGGTTTTTTTAACAATATCAGCTAAAACTTTGAAGTATATTATTTTTTTAGGATATGTTATGAGATTATTGCTTAACGATTTGTTGGATTAAAAACGCATTAACTTGAAATGAAATTCAGGATTCCATATTTACCACTCTTTGACTATTTCGTATTTTAAAACACTAATGTTCCATATTTGATACACATGAAAAAATGACGAAAAAATCATTTTTTCTGTTATCGTCGTTTTTTTTCAAATTTGGGTGATTATTTCTTCCTTTTACTAGAACACATAACTAAGTATACTAGGTCTCAATCCATTTCTCAAGAACTTTTATTATTTTTCATATGAGGAAAATACACGCTTAAAACTTAAATGTCCATATTTGTCACTTTTTCTATATTAAAGTAACTTTTCCGAAAAACTTTTGAAAGTTTTTTACGTAAAATTTAAAAAAATATATTTCAATACATCAAATTAATATTAGATGAACCCAAAATTAAATGTACACGTATAAAATACGTATATATTATTTATTTGCGACAAGTCTCGCGTAGAACGGCGAAATCAAACATCTCGAGTGGAACTCGTCCCCTTTTATACTACGCCGACTCGTTGGAGGACACTCGAAATGTATTCAAACCCGTCGAAAAGGATGTCAAAATCAAAGGATCAACTTTACTTTAGAAATCCGATTTCACGACGCGGACGATTCTTTTGTGATCAAGATTTTGAGAAATTGAATCGCGCGCCCCGAAAAGGGTGCGCCCCTTTGGGCGCGCGCTTTAGTGCCGCGCCGTGTGTACGCAGAAGGGACGACGCTAATTTCGAAACGCTTCAGCGATAATTCAGAGAATTCTGTAAGGATTTGTGTGTTTTTTGGGTATAATTGGGATTGATTTGATTGTAATGTGGAATGCGAGTCGTCAATATTGACCTAATTGACGAAAAAACTCATTAAAATTGTGCGAAAAAGTTGATTTCATATTACCAATTTGATGATTTTAATATTAATAATTAATAGATCAGAAATATTTTTTCTATCTGATAGTGTGATTGTAAAAAAAATTGAAAATACTATGTCGAGTTCAATGTATTTATAATGCTACATTCGAATCTTGTTGGATCCTATTAAAGGTTACATGTCATTAATCTTGATCGATTAATCATTATTTTCGTCATTTCTTTCCGAATATTTAGTCTGAATAAAAAAATGTATTAATCATATGCAATATGAAACAATTCCTCGAAAAAAGCTGTAGAACTTTAGAAATCGATTGAAATCCATCGATTTTAATGTTATCTTAGGTTCACTAATTGTTCTAATGACCGCTTCTTAGTTGAATAATTTATAAATATTTATTTAAATTCAGCAGAAGCTTTTTTTCCTACTAGTATTTGCTTCAGATCTTATCATTATCTCTACCTTTATGTTTAGTACTTCAGCTCTATTCTGACCGATCTATACCACTTATAACCATTATTGTACATGTGGAATCAGCAAAGAATTATTCTGAAACATCACTGGATTATCTTTCAATTAATCAAAACCAATTAAAATTGAATCAATTCAAAAGCGAACGACTATCATATTTTCATACAAATCCTAGAATTAAAAACGGCGAATATTTTTTCCCATTCGAAATCTGTTCGTTTCCACTAATGGATCCA
Organism: Cheumatopsyche charites; assembly: GCA_024721215.1. Lineage (NCBI taxonomy): Eukaryota > Metazoa > Arthropoda > Insecta > Trichoptera > Hydropsychidae > Cheumatopsyche > Cheumatopsyche charites. Next base: position 1,061,030 of record CM045580.1, on the reverse strand, counting down.
TTATCTGCTCCGCCTCTCTGCAGAATTTTAATAAAATATTCAATCGATAAGCGAACCATACGAAGCAAAAACAACTCTCGTTTTTACGATCGTCCCGCTTCGAAAGGGAAAACCCTATATTATTTATAAGGCTTATAAGCCGACTCGGTTAATTTTACATGAGGCGTTATTTGCGGCCGCCAAATTCAACTTTCGCAGAACGCTGCCTGCTTCTATCAGTTTTATTATATTTGCAGTAAGTTAAACTGAATTGATGTAATAGAATTTCCGGCACTTCAAGTGAAAATTATAATCACCAAACTACATGGGTTAAGTTAGATAAGGCTTTGTTATGTTATCGTAGTTTGAGTGTCGTGCTAATCGTATATTCTACAAATATAGGCGAATTTTTTTGTAATATTTATTTTTTCATATGAAGAAATTAACGGTTTTTGATAAACGGTTTTTATTCAATATTTATTTGGATAGGATAATTAATTCATTTCCTTATTTTTGTTTAATTTTTACAATTGTTCCACTTTCTTTTGTAGCTCGTCATGTTATTGCACGAAAATTCTCTTCGTATTAAAAAAATGTCACTTTTTTCTATATTTTAAAATATGTATAAAAGCCTTCTGTAGCCGTAAATATTTTCGTTTTTGGGTTTAATATTTTTATAATTGTCTTGAAAATAGTAACATGTAATAATTTTCCTACAACCAACTAGTTTATAACAAAACGGCTTTAAAGCAAATAAAATGTCTTGGCTGATGAAAAAAAAATTTTTTTCATGAAAACCCTATAACTAAAGCTGCAATCCGAATCATTTCTAGATTTTTTCAGTTTTGTAACCATATGTTCGTTCTCGATTAGAAGTTTTTAACCCCTACATCGATCATCAAACTTCTAAGATGTACCAATAAAGATACCTTCGAAATGCATTAATGCAGACAATTTCACACATCCTTCGATCTAACATTACACATTAAAAAGCGTATATTCTTTCGATTAATCACATGAGCACACCTAAGAATCTTTCATCCGACACTTAACAGTCTGTTTGTTTTCGTCGAATTCAGCCACTGTTTGCGAAAGCTCCAAGTTTTGATGGAAGAGGCCGTGTTTTGAGTCTTTTCCCATGGAAAATTTTCCCGTCGGAAAATGTTTACTTCGCGTTGAACACGAAGCACTCCTCCCACAAAACAGACCGTTAATTGTTAAACTTTCCACGCAAATTATATTTGCATGGGACGAGCAAATACTCATCGATGGAGTGCTGTTTGTGATATTCTTTGTTGTGCAAGCTCGGTTTGAATTCGCAAACTTGCCGATTCTTTCACAAACATTGCTGTTTGTGTTCGGAGTGGAACGAATTTAATTTCGGTCTAATTGAAAGTGATTTTTATTCGAATTTAGAAATTTCATCTAAGTAAGTCTTGAGAAGTGTCGGTGCTGAAACACGAGGGTGCGACTCAAAGATGCGCCGATTAAGGAGTACTCATATGACTTGTTTTAGACCATACCACATTTTGAGACTCCATATTAAGAACATTGCTTATTACTATTGAAAATACCAAGTAGTAAAAGTGATATTTTTGCTGAAATCGAGTTAAGTACAGGAATCGCTTCTGTGTAAGCTCATATATTTGGTAGCAAAAGGATATAAACAAATTCGGAAAGTATGCCGAGATATATAGTAAAATCACTCGACTTTCTCCTAATACATGTAAATACATGCTCAACTTTGAACGCGCTTTTCTCAAAATCATCGCAAAGTCATTTGTACCCCTTGGCCTTTTCAGTCGTTATAATTATTATTTAGATTTATATTTGAACCGATGATTATCTGGAAATAAGTTGACCTTTTCCAAAAGATTCTACGAAGATATGTCACTTCTGAATTCGTTGATTTCATTTTAATATTTGGTAATTAAACCAAACATAACCTAATCTAAGAACAAGTCTGGAAAAGTTTTAGTATCACTGCTCTATATCAGTACACACTTAAAATAACACATCTTCTTGTCTCAAGCAAAAACTGCTTCTGAAACATCTTAATACAGCTTCATCCACGTACTCGCAACGTAAACGAAACCGAAAGCAGTTACGAAGTATGTTCGTTATTATGACAATGGCATAACTCCAAAAGTTAAAAAAAAATCAGTTCACATTATTATTAACTATCAAATTGAAAAAAATATTACTTTTTATATGATGTTTATGGTATTCAACTTAACAAACATTAAGGCCCTATCTTTCAATCGTAGCATGTTCATGATAAGTCATTGATTAGTGCCGTCAAATTCAAACGTTGATAATTAGCTTATCATACTATTGAAAGATATAAATACCTGTAAACGAAACAAATTAGACTTAAACCATTGTCACAATCGAGTCTAAAACGTACAGCCTCTTTTGACATCCTCGCCTCACTTAGCAACTTTATTAATTTTCCGCGTTTAATAACGAGAATTTCGCCCTTCGCAAAGCAAAACGCTCACTTTAATATGTGAAACGGAAATTTGATTGATGATGTGGCCCCCCGTATATACGTCCGCACCGTATTTATTCGAATTTAGTTCAGTTTAGTTTCGGGGGTGGGTTTTGCGGCTTAACTTTGTCAGTTGGGCCGCGACCCTTATTTGTATTACGTCAGACTAATCTCGTTTTGCTTCGTCCACTTGCCCGTAAATATTCACGAAACTTTCGCGCAAATATTGATGTTGCCGTGTGACATCGCGCTAATTGCATTTGTGCTACACCTCGAATTGTAGCGGGTGTTCGTGGGGTCGTTTGTTTTTGAAATATTTCATTTAAACCAGATCTGAAAATTTTTCCATGCAAAACTTGCGATATACTCATGTTAGATTAATTGACGAATGAAAAGGCTAAGGGTACAAGTGACTTTATGGTGATCCCGAAAAGAGAGCGCTCAAAGTTGAGCATGTATTATGAAGAGGTCGAGTTATTTGATGATATATCTCGGTACACGTTCCGAGTTCGTTTATATCCTTTTGCCACCAAATATATACATAGAAGCGGTTCTTGTACATAACTCAATTTCATCAAAAAATAACTTGCCTCCTTCGTCAATTATAATAGGTATTTGATTTCATTGTAAGACAAATCTTTGATTGATTGTTGGAAGATGCTTAGTGGTATGAAAGAAGTTTAGACACAAGAAAAATAAGTTTATACTAAACCATTGAGATTTTTCAATCGTTAGTTACTCGACTAAAGTGCTATATAACTGCATGTTGACTTGTTTTTTCAATAAAATGTTTAATGCTTACACTTTATGATAGCATATGACAGTTTATATCGCTAATTAACTTTAAATTTTACATTTAAAGAAAAAAACGTCAAAACATAGCTATGTAATGCCTATATTAAATAACTAACGATTGAAAGATCGGATCTTGATGTATAGAAGAGTCGTAGAAAGATGTTTGATACCTCAATAGCTCGAAAGATTGTTTGCTTTCATTTGAACTTCTTACAATAATTATACAATGATATGTATGTATGTAAATAAATTTAATAGAATGTATCTATCTAAGTATGTGTTGCACGTTTAGTATGAAAATTATTTCATTTAATTACTCAAATTCTTAGACATGCCTATAATTAAATTTACCTTTAATCAATTTGTATTATATATTCGTGTGGATAATAATTTTGTGCGTATCGTGTTTCCTTCGTTGAAACTATATTCCAGATTATTCGCTCTCACTAAATGGAAATATCGTACGGTACGGCTTAATAGATTGAGTTAATAAGTTGATTAGTGGATCTTTTGTGCAGAGGCGATGATCATGATATATTGTGAGGCTCGATCAATGCCCGAACGTGATTTATTTGTCGAGTTATCGAGAGGCTTTATATTATATACGTTATAACGTATAGAATCATCTCGATACACACAATAATACGAATAGCGAAAATACGAACGGTACAATGAAAATATTGCACAAGCGCGAGAAAATATACACTTTTACCGAAATTGGATTCCGCGGTCAACGCTACAAACCAAACTCGAATAGAAAAATAAAATAGAAAGAACGAAAAAAATAGGGAAAAAAGCGTTTACATAAAAGGAATCTCTTTTGAAGACAAACGCCATCCGTTCGCCGAAGAAAGGAATCGAACGAGACATATTAGAAGAGAGAATAACATTTTCAAAGTATCAATAGATACGGAGTGATAAATCTGTTTGTATAACGGGAAGACTCGCATAAAGCGAATATCTCGATTAGAATGTCAAATATATATATATGACGTCTTAAAAGGCCAAGGGGTACATGTGAATTTCGAGAAAAGCGAGCTTATAATTGAACATGTACCTATAAGTATTATATTTGATGATGAATGTATCTCAGTGCACGTTCAGAGTTCGTTTATATACTTTTGACACTAAATATATAGAAATGATTTCTGTACATAACTCAATTTGAGCAAAAATATCACTTGTACTCTTTGGTCTTTTCGGTCGTCATATAAAATATTAAGTTGGTATTTATGGTGTGCGCTACGACGCCGATAATGTATGGGTGCAAATGGCGTATTTACGAGTTAGTGATGGCTAATTTTTTTTTATCGCTATATACGAAAGCGACGAAATATGTTTCCGATTATCGTGCATTGACGTTTTATTGAGAAAAACAATGTCGCAAAATGTTTTTCGCCTATTCGCCAAAACAGTATTTTATATAAGTTTCTACTCACATAACGAATCCGATGAAAATATATCATATTTTTTATTATTTTTTCATTACTGGTACTTTTAGGTATCTAATAAATTATAATCATTTAATTTTAAATGAAACAGATACTTCTAGGGCTTAGAATTCTGCAAAGTAATCGGCGAACAAAAAATGACTCTCAATTTAATCGATTAAAAAGTTATGATATTAAAATAAAGCATTGAATCGATAGATTTTTGGAATCGCATGAATCAAATATTTAAGAGAAATAATCAAACCATCATATTTGTTAAAAAAATATAGGTATTTGACTTATCAAAATCCAACATTACGAGGACTTTGAAGTCCAACGCAGCATTCACAAATGCTTTTATTCCTCTACAATATCTTCTGGCTATATATTTCATGAATATAATTTTAAATTCAAATTTACAAATGTACATACATTTTTAAAGCATTGCCGACTTATTCCGGAAAATTTCTTTTACCCCATGCAGCTTTTCCGTGCAATAAAAACGCCGCAAAAATCCCTTCCAGATTCAACCGCAATAATTTAATACGTCCCGAATAAGATTCGCATGATATACGAATGTAAAAAAAGAAGGGATTTTGCACCTCATACATTCATTTCATCCACCATGGACAGATATTGCTTTCGGTGCTCGAAGAAAAATAAGAAGGGAGAGAACGACACGTCACCACAGAAATACCTACCCAATATCCATATGATCATAACTTTGGAAAACTGTTTAAAATTTTTTTATACATATATATATATAGAAATAATTGAGAACTTAAATGCTACAAATTAATTTAATTAAGATTTGAACTTTAGATAGATTTTTTTTTCAGAATTTGTATAATGGAATATGATAAAATCTATGTACATGAGGATAACTTGAAAGTTAATTATGGTGCTTCAGTTATTTACTCGCGATTTTCATATAAATTTTGATTGTATCAATAATTGGCAAATATTATGAAATATAGAATCAACAATGAATCAATCTCTTTTGTGAGGTTTATTTGATGAGAATCAAATGGAATAACATCTTAAAAAGATGATTGAGAGCTTTTTTGTTCTATTTGTTATTTACAAAACAATGGTGAAAAATGAGTAATATTTTCTCCCGTATGAACTGTCAGATATTCTATCTATCTATATATACGAATATAATTTTTCTGTTTCTTACTGCGTCTTCTATGTCCATGTTTTTCCATCTGTCTGTCTATCTGTTCATCTGTCTGTCTGTCAATCGAAACGAATTAAAGGTTCAAGATCGAATTAAACCATACTAACTTATAACATATGACCACTGAAAAGATCAAGCGGTACAAGTGACATTGCGGTGATAAGCACGCTTAAAATTGAGCATGTATCTACATGTGTTAGGTAGAAATAGAGTGATTTGATGATATATCTCGGTACACGTTCTAAGTTTGTTTATATTGTTTTGCTACCAAATATATGAGAGTAAATAAAAGCAATTCCTTTACATAACTCAATTTCGGCAAAAATGTCAATCATACTCTTTAACCTATTCAATCGTCATTTAACATCTCTAATAAGACATTCAACTGTGCATAATGCAATCACACAATCAAGCGATACACTCACCATTAAATCGACACAACCCAAACATAAACACATCAAAACGACCTCAAACACACAAAAACCATACACAGATCCCATAACTGACCCACGGGACACCATAGCCGTAGCTTTTCATTAGAAACGGAGGCATTACCCGCGTATGAAATCGGCAAAAAGATCTTTGCATCAATCATTCGGGCTTAAAACGTCCCGCTGACTGATGGGGGATTACATGGCTATGAGCATTTCCCACACCCTCAGATGTACCATCTCTCCCCATCCGACGACGAATCTCTCCATATTTATATTAAAATCTTAACTGACGTCGCGTTTTCGTGCTCCAAATGGCGCCGAGGAGCGCTTAAAAGTTCGACGTTGATTCATGGACGTGTGTGTGTTTGAGAAATTCTGATTGCTCGTTGATTAGTTGGGGTTGTTTGAGTGATTTCTGGGTTTTACTCGAGTATTCGGATGGGTGATGTTTTCAAAGTTTTGTGTGTGTGTTGCAGAAATCGTTATTCTGTTGGATACTCAGTGAAGTCATATCCAATTTCAAAATTTTTCAGTGAAATTATAATCTTTAATAGTTATTCTATCTATACAGAATCATAATATTGATTATTTAGATATTTTTAACAGTAGTCGTGTATTATATCATTGTCATGACACTTAACTCGAATTAAATCTAATATATATCCTAATTTAACCAACTCTAATTTAACATGAAAAAATGAAAGAAAACTTACCTCTTCTTAAACCTAACTCTAACTAAACTAAACTGACAAACAAAAAATTGTGTCAATAGAATAGTAGACAAAATTATTTATTATCTTTAAAAGGCTTCTTTTTATTAGTTTAGAGCATTGTTCAATTTAAGATGGATTTTGGTAATATTAGAATCATACTTATCAGTTACATTTCATACTCAATTTCAACTAAACAATTTCAAAAATATTATATATAATACTTTCTCTTACCAAAATTATAATTTTACTATAACACCTGTACATTTAGATGCTGTTGTATTTTTAGATTGAAAAATTCAAATATTTTTTCCACAGGTTTCTTTCTTTTAGTTAAGTAAATATTTACCAATTAGATTTCAATTGGTTTCCTTAAAATATATTAAGATATCAAACTGACTTAAAATGGATTTTTTAATTTCGGTTTTATAACTTTTATTATGTTTTAAAATAAAATAAAACAAGTCTTAGCTGAATACAATGAATGAAATAAAAAAGGTTAACAAGCGCCGAGTGCCATAAGAGTGATAAATATTGTTTTTCGTGATATACGACCGCATCTTTATTCCCCTAGAGATTTTGATAAATCAATATATTTGAAGGGCTTCCGAACAAGAAAAGAAAAATACGATATCATCTACGTGTTTGTTCATGAAACCGCAGAACTTAGTGTTTCTCGAAACAAAAAAAAATCTCGCCTCGGATCAAGTTGAAAGCTTCGGCTTTATCAAATTGAAGTGTATTTGTCAAAATATAATAAGAATAAGCGCCAAAAATAGCCGAATGGCCGTTTTCCGATATATTTTCTGACGAAACAAGCTCACGATATTATTATGAAAAAATATTGAATACAGAAGTAATCAAACCTTTCATACAAATTACACCCACTAATAAAAATATCGAAACCCATTTCTATGATTAAATATCTTTGATGGATATTACCTTTTTCTTCATGTTATAAATATAAATTGCACAGACTAAATTAACTTAATAAAATATTATCGAATTGGATTTCGCTTTGATATCTATGAAATATACGTATTTTTCATTTCAAAGCAAACCTAGGAAAGAAATTAATAATTTTCAAAGCGGCACCCCACACAAAAGTTTATGCAGACTGAGTGTTATTTAAAAGTTTAATTTTATTTCGTTTTTGAGAAATTTTCGCTAAAACAACTTTGATTATCCAAAGCGAGAATAAATTGCACACGATTTGAACGTGATGCTCCAACTCGAATAACACAATTTGAATACGCAAACCAACCCCAATAAAAAAACAACGAATTCGTTCTTCATCGTACTATTTAATGAAATATATTCTTCTGATTTAAATAATTCGATATAATACTTTTTTTGATACTAAGCAATTGCAATTTGTGGCAACCGATATCAAATTGTATTGTGATTCAATATCGTTGCATATGTATCTTTCTATTTAATCAATTACTCGACATAAAAATCTCTAATTTTATCCAATGCAATTGCTTTATTTCTTTTTACAAAACTCCTTTATTTCCAATATGGAAATATTTTATCTATATGAGTCGATTTTTACCATTAAAACATTCACCAGCCTTACCAAAGCAATGTACTAAATTCGATTCCCAATTTCTCAAGAACCGATTAAATTTGGATTTTATCAACTCACCATTATTCATTACTATATTTAAACTACATTTACATACAGTTTCATCAAAATCAGTTAGCTTAAGTATGTATGTTCTCTTCATGAGACACAGCATCACGATACGAACTCTTGCCCACTTATGACTGAACCTGCAACGCATCCACGTACTAGAATAAGCCTCTCTTACATATAAATAAGGCAGTGCACAATGAGGAGACGAGGATTTTCCTTTAGTTTACGACCAATGGGAGTGTCCCACGCAATAATTCCTAGAAAAGGGTTCCCGAGGCGGTCCTGGAAAATTCGCCCCACTCTCCCCTTTTCCTCTTTCATCCTCTGCGACCGCAAGACAAACGACAAATTTGCAACTTAAATGCGAGAGGACGTTTTTTAATCTTTATTGCGGCCATTTGTCAAGGATAATACATGAAGACTGAAAAGGCCAAGGGGTACAAGTGAATTTCGAAAAGAAACGCGCTCAAACTTGGGCATGTATTAGGAGGAGGTTGAGTGATTCCATGATATATCTCGATACACATTCTAAGTTCGTTTATATCCTTTTGCCAATAAATATGAATCAATTCTTATACTTAACTCAATTTCGGCAAAAATTTCACTTATACCCTTTGGCTTTTTCAGTCGTTACATGAAGTTGTCTCGGAACAAGAGTGCGGTCAAAGCGAGACCAATTTCAAGGGTGAAGTCGCACTTCATTTTTTCATCCAGTTTTCTAATAGATCTAATTGATATTTATTATCAATAAAATATACAGATTAGGTTATGTATTGTATTGATATAAATTCAATTCAATTAAGTTACGTTTAAGGTTATGTTGAGTGTTTTGTCAATGAAAATAAATAATAAATCTTATTTTGTTCGTTTGTTGGGTTGTGCTTTTCACTTTATCTATCGTTCGTTGAAGTTCGTATTGTAAATAATAGATATAGTGTTGTCATAGGCAGTATTATTCGGTGACACTTGTCAGAGGGTTTACGTCGAATTTGTTCGAATTGAGGATGTCGACGAAAAGTGAGGGTTTGTTAATAAAATATTTGTCTATTTCGTCGCAGGAAATGTTCAATTATTTATGATTTTCGTAAAAAATTAGATTAATAATAAATCGCATTAATATAAGACTGTACTACCATTTAACAGTTTATTTCACTGCACTCAAATAAATAATGTAACTCGTATGCACTATAAGTGAACCAGATATTCTTCGGAAAGAAAAACAAATTAATTGACCCAGATCCAATTGTAATCAAATATATTACATACAAGTGTAGGCTTGTGAGTTTTTCCATGGCGAAAAAAAAGTGTACAAATTAAGCTGTGCTAGAAGCGTTTTCCGTTGATTAATGACCCAGTCGATCATGGAGCACTTTGTATGGCGAGAAGAACGCATTTTCTGAAACTCGACCATTAACACAACAAATTACGGCCGTAAACAAAGTTTATTTGTGGATAATCTTTGTTGGCGAAGTTTTAAGTACGAATGTCGGATATTTATTGTCTCGCAGAGCGTTGCCCGCCCGCTTTATATCGTTCTTATTTGACTTTTCCATAGAACATAACAAGTTTCGCTTATAAAAGACTTTAACGACCCTCTAAGCTACACTTCCTCGTTTCCATTTCGTAAATTATTGCACTAAACAAAGAACAACCCACATTCGTTCCGTTGGCCTTTTTTTCTCGTTCAGAGAGCGCTTAATTTACAACCGCTGCGTTTTTCTTCCAATAAAGAACGAAATAATTTTCCGCAGCGCGAATGAACGTCGCGAAACTTTCCCGAGTAAAAAAGGCGAATTTATTCTTCGAAACCGGCTTATATACAATTACAGTTTATAAACTGATGCCTCCAATTATTTATTTTTTGTTACAGGTATCCAATTATTCTGAATTTTTCACTGTAAGTGAAGAAAAAGTTGCTAAAGCTCGTAACTTCGAATGTTAGACATTTGTGGTGTAATGAGTCTTTTATTTATATTTATAGTTAATGCAATTCAAATGTATATAAGCAAAATTATCGAAAACAGAACTTTAAATCAGTATCATAAGGGTTCTGATGAAAAAGCTTATTTATTTCTTGAAAATTTTCTTTGTCGAGAAATTATACTCTAACGATTCGAAATCGTCTTAATGTTTATTTTCGCAGAAGTACGATAAATACGCTTTTACTTTTTGTCGTCGATGTACAAATATGATATGTAGAGGTGTGTTTTTCGCCATTTCGATACTCGAGTAAGAAAAATGTGTTATTCGAGATAACAAAGCCGACGAGCATACATCAAAAGTACGCGCAAGATATTGGAAAAATGGCGGAGATCGAAAAAATTGAAGATATCAGTTTTTTGTTTACCCTCGAGAGCGTTCCTCGTTTTCAACGGCAACACTTATACCGTAGTTTCTCAAACTGTGGGTCGCGAAATATAAATAATGGAAAAAGTGGGGGAGCGAAAAAAAAGTTTAGGAAACCCTGACTTGTACGATTTTCTTGGAATGGGGTTTCCATACTTTTGCGTTTTGAATCAGGATTTCTATGAATAATCTCGTACGAATTTATTTCTTCAAGAATATTATTAGGCAGTGGCTAAGCGATTGTGCGTGCCGCGTCTAGCTCATTGTTTCTGTTATACTGAATTTTGATTTGGATTTTTCAACTTATAAATAATCTCATGTTCTGAAATAATTCATTGTTTTTGCCTTTGACATAATTTTTTTCGCAAAAATTAAACATAGATTTTTTCAAAAATGCAAAATTAATTCAATACTTATAGAAAAGCGAAATGAAATGGGTCGACACATTTTTTCCACGATATGAAAAATGCGGCCGTTCATACTGAGTAACAACGCACAGTGACCCTCATATCATATTACGACTGAAAAGGCCAAGGGGTACAAGTGATTTTAAAAAGAGCACTCAAAGATGAGTATGTATTAAGAGGAGGTCGAATGATTTGATGATATATGTATCTCGGTACACGTTCCAAGTTCGTTTATATCATTTTGCCACCAAATATATGAGCATAAATTTCGCCGAAAATCTCACTTGTACCCCTTTTCAGTCGCCATATCTTCGCAGGTATTCGAAAATTTCCCGCAGGCATCCGCCGATAGATATGAAGTTTTTCCTCGGCATGGCGAATTTTCCCTATTTTTAAGCGAAACCATATTTCTTAAAGTATGCGCGGGAAAACAGCGCCACGCATAATTCTCTTGTCTCGCGCTTTCATCTACTTTTCTTGAATTTTTCCCCCTTTTTTCGGTCTTAGGACAAACTGCGAATATTTCGCATGACCGTGGTCGGTAAAAGGGATTGCAAACCTAGTTTAGTCCCTTTTGTGATGGTGGAACACGTTTCTCCTATGTCCGTCACATGTTCAATTTCCGGGATCTTTCGTGTGACGTACTGTAATTTTGCTATGAAGCTCGTGTGCTTTGATTTATCAATTTAAATGAAATTTGAAAAAAAACATAGATTGAATGTAAATATGAAATTTGGAATGCAATTCTCAATAATATTCATTTATCGCTATTCAAAATTTTGTGCTATATGTATACAAACCTGATCTTTCAATTATTTGTAAGTGATAACAACTGACAAATTATATCTATAAAAAAAATTCGACAGGATTCTAAGTAATTTAACAAACAATTGAATCATTTGTCTTGATAAAAAAACAATTTATATCAATCAATATGATATACATTGACAAAATTAATATTACAATTTTAAACGTAATACATAAGAAAATGTGGGGATACTCATTTTTTAGGATACTTAAAACCTTTCTTTTGTTTATTTTACTTACCTCCTTTTGGAAATTTGTACTAAAAATAATAATCTCAATACACTCAGAATTTTATTGGATATAATAGGTTCAACAAATTGAATATAATTTAATGCTTTTAACATTGAAATTTTTGATATAACTAGGAAAGGATCAAGTGTTTCTAGACTCTCTTAAGACATTTTTATTAGTGCACCTAACAAGCAAACCTACGATAACTGAAAAAATATTGAGAGTTGCATTTTCATTCATCACCATTATTTAAAGTACATCATTATACTACAACAGAATCATCGAACAAAGCTTTCCTTGTTATTAAGTATTTTAAGATTTTTATCACATAATATAAACACGTCGATTGCATATAATATTTTAAAATCTCATTTTTATGAAACTTCAGAGTCAGTCGAAGAAAAATTACATTTGTAGACAATTTAGTATGACACGTACGAGACAGGGTGACTGTGAGGTCCTTTGTCGTCGTCGGATGATTGAAAAACTTAGATAGAAGCCTGGTTCTCAAAGCACAGAAAACAATCGGTGGCCAAGTTCTCGGCCCTTTGATCGAAATTCTTAGCGAAACTTCGATAAATAAGACTTGTGTTCGCGCCGTCAAAGCCAATGCTCTTGTGCACGTTTGCTTCTGTTTCAACTTGCTACGTCTGTAATGTTGCTAGGGTGAGTTCACACGTTGCTACTTATCGATATTAAATTGTGCTCAATATGAAGATTTGAGAAAATTTATTTTATTTTTTTTCAGTAGCTTTACTTTTGGTGAATCGATTCGAATGTTATCTGATCGTTACGATTGAAAAATCTACTCTTGTAAAATTAGGTCTAATCCACTCGTTATTATAGGATTTCAATCAGTACTCCATTTCATTCACTTTATCAGCTTCATGGCTTAGAGTGAAATATATAAATAATACAATTCATAAGTAAAGAGTATGAGAATACGAATAGAAAAAGTACTTTAATCTGTATATGTCTTAGGCAATATTCACATTTTTTTATAATACATGAACAGATCCGTACTTTATCATGCTTTTTCTTACGTCTTCTATTTATCTATTTTTTCTACTTTTTTTCATGAAATCTCCTCAATTAGTTGTTATGGAATTGATAAACATAAATAAACTTTCTATTTCTTATTTGAAGACATTACTTTCAATTGAAAGTCTATAGTGCTGAGAGAATACAGATAATATAGTGTGAATTAAGCCTTTCTTTTATCACATAATTAAACGATACTAGTTGACAAATTATTTAGACCCTATCTTTTATTCATAGGCAAAAATATCTGTCTAAATGATTAGGGAAAGAAACGCTTTAACATATGTAGATATCATATATTTCTACATTTACTTATTCAACTATAATAATTAAGGCAGAATATGCGAATATGCTATTTCAACTTACTATTATGAATTGAAATATAACAAATTCAAATTATATAGTGGAAACATAGCCTAGAATTGTGTATAGTCTACATTTCCACTGATGTTACTCGTTTGCATGGGAATTTGAAAGTATCGAACCTTTTCCCATTTTCATATCGGTGATGTGTTTCGAAACTACGCCGATCTTGTGTATCTCTTTTATTTTGTTAAATTTGGTGTTTATTTTGTATCATTTTGCTTAAATTTTCTTATGTATGAAACGATGCATCAAAATATTTCTGTCCATTTATACACAATTTATTAATTAATATCATAGAAGAAGTAAGCCATAAATCAGAGACTCCGAATAGTAAATTATAGAGCACATAGGTGTCACTAAATAATTTGAATTTAATCGAAACACATGCATATAATAAATATTTCACTTTCACACAAATATAACTATTTCAATGAAATTTCAACACGTGTAGAGCGATTATGCATCACGATCGGCGATCATAAAAGTACATATACGTTAATACATCGGACGGATCGAATTTTAATACAACTTTAGCATACTAAATGTAAATTTCGCCGATCGCAAAATTTTCGATTAATCGACAGAGAGGATATGAGCGACGACCGGAAAAACGTATCCGAAGACCGGGAAAATTGAAAATTGTGTTATAACACCGTTGGCGGGAAATACCGCAGACATCTTCCCTACCAATTTTTCATTTTGTGATACTATGAGGAGCGTGTCGATTGAAAACACACAATTTTCGCTTCGTCGAATCCAATTTGTTCATTTTATCAATTATCTTTACAATATACAGTCGTCTCCTGTTTAACGCGATTAGTTCATATGGTTTTTTCAACACTCGTTCGATTATTTTTCAGAGATATGATCGCTAGTGATGAGATTCATCTATCGTTGAATTTGAAAGAAAAACGTTTGAAAAAACTGTGTGAAGTGATCGTATTAAACGTAGAATCGCTGTAATATATAATTTTCGATTCGTGTTTTTTAATAGATTCCATTTTTGATATGCAAAAAATCATATTAAGTCTTAAATACCCTTGTTTATTATTTACGAAAAAATATTATTCGTTGAACAATACAACGAATACTATTTTTTTTTTAATTATTACCGAATATTTTTTTCCAAATCTCAATACATTCTTTACAAATTCAATTAAAGCTCTAAAACTGCATTACAATCCACCATAATATTAAAAAAATAATTAATCAATGCACTTTCGATCAATAGACTTTCTCTTTGTTTTAAAAATTCCAAAAGTTGAGTCGTTTAAAGCGCTACAACTTTCGAACTAAACGTAAAATTATCATAAAATTTCGACACATATTGATTAAAATATTGTACCTTTCAAAAAAATATTTTAATATTATGATAATTAACCAAACTATGCGATTCTACGAACTCATTGATTTGACTTTATTTAAATGATTGAAGGATTGAAATTTTACGTTCCCCTACTTTTACATGTAAGATTTTAATCCGCAGTTTTAATTTGAAAATTATAGAAAAGAAACGTTTTTTCTAACTCCTTAAGTTAAAATCATTCGAAAATATTCTTAAAATCATAAAATGTGACATGAAAAATTTTAAAGAACGGATCAACAGTTCAATAAAACTATGAGGTTTTTCCGATGTTTACGTCATATTTTTCATATTTTAATTTTATGAAACGTTTTATAATACGTCTACTTTTGATTCTGAGCTCGACTCATATCATAATATGATAATGCATCTCTATGTAAAATACAAAACGTAGAAGCGAGCGAACAAAGGCCGCAATGTTAATCTTGCTCCGCCCGTCGCGTTGTCGTTTTGCTTGTCTTTCACAAATCTCATTAAGTCGTTCGTATTTTTTTTATATTGTGCTTCTCGTGCTTTTTCTTCGTTTTATCTTATTTTATTTTTTTATACTTCGAGTCTTGTGTCTTTTCGGTTCGTCGTGTTATTTCTACGCTGAATGCGAAACTACGGAGCGCGGATTGCCCTTAGAAACGTCACGCTGCGTTTGTTTCAAATTCTGTATAAATATGTATTACATTCTTAAAAAAACTCATGAATATTTATTTTTACATCAAAAAAATGAGAATTGATTATAATTGTGTAAACCATTTATGCATACTGAGTTGGGTTTCAGCATCTCGTGTTGTTAAGTTCAATTCCTGTCAGATTCTGGTGCGATTCACATATCGTTTTTCTTCATTGATAAGATGACTCGATATTTTTTTTCGAATATTGAATTTGAAAAAGTGTTAATTTCAAACGATTCTATAAAATGAATCTTCCACTTCTTCTATGTCAATTTAATTCGCCCCAATTTGAGTGCTGATGTTGCTTTGTAAAATTTCTAACCGAGCAACTTCATACTTTTTTACTTTAGTTTATAATTATTTGAGAAATTCAAAAATAATCGTCTAGAATCCTTTAAAAATAAATAAATTATAATATAAACGATTTGCTTTGTAAACTCGCATGAAAATATAGAAACTCGAACGAAAAAAAATCCTTTGATGAACTTTTCCTTTTAATGAGCGTTCGAAAAAATCAAAATTCAAACGCAATACGACTTTTGCTCGTGAACTAAAGTTATTCGAGTCGAATTTACTTATGCCCTTTATCAAAGCTCCAATTAGTACGTATTATATTTGTACAAACGAACTGTGGGTATTAAAGCGAACGAACGTTTCAAACTCGCACAATACATTATAAAACATAGGAACAGCTCGTATTTCACGTTCGGAAACAATTCGACTCGTAACTTTCGCCCACAAAAAGCCGAACATTACCGGGATATAAATAATTTACGATGCGAAACATTCGTCCGAACAAGTTGTGCTATGCGAATTAATCGATATGTATATGTATCGCTTGTGTGTGCCGCGTCGGGTACAGTGTGTTCTTGATGCTAGGTTCGATGTCAATCGGATTCTAAAGAGAGTCACGTGTCGTTTTTCTCAATTGGTATGATGATTTGTTCGTTTTTTTTTAATATATGATTCACAAAATTATTCATTTTACGAAACTATTCCTTAAATGTATCTTTACTTTGTCTGTCTATTTAATTTGATCAATTTTTGTATCATTTTTCGTGCACTAATATTTATTCGATATCCTTAACCCTAGAGGCTATCTTTTATTTAAAATGAATGATTCATTGTTTTTCTTTTAATAAATAGGTATTGTAGTAATACCTGAAACGTTTGTGCATTCTAAGATTGACTTAAGTGTCCTCATGATGCTGATTTCGAGTCTAATACTTCTATAAAATATATATCGAGTCACATATCGTTTGTTTTTCAAAATGTATGATAGTTATATTGTTTCATTAGAAATTTTTATCCATTTTATTTAAGAAAATGTTAATTTAACACTCAGATTGTTAGCGAAAGTCACATGTCTGATCATTTTTCGTAGCTCCTAACCGTAGATGTTGCTTCTTCACTTTGAACTGAATAACTGATTGAAAAATTAAAAAATAACAGGTACTTATACCTTCGAGAATAAATTAATTGATAAACATGATTCATCTAACAATAAGCAAAATTTCCTTCGAAATAGCGTACAATCGATAGATCTCCGAATTCTTCGTCGTAAAGTTGGAATCAAAGCGTTTCGAAATTACTCCGCATGTGAAGACAATGGGAATGTGTAGGCTTTCGTATCTTTGGCTGATGACAATTTCGTCACAATGGAGATAAATAACGAAGCAACCGGCACAAAGTTAAATCACTTAAATTCTATGCGGCTTAATCAGAGTGTTTGTTCGCGCATCGCACAACTCGAATCCTGATATAATAGTGAAGCTGGATTCCTTTTGTTCCGTATTGTAATACGTGTGATATTATTAGAATTATATAAAATTTATTATTATGATTGAATTTGAATTAAAGCAATAGTTTTGAAGCGTGTGTTGTTAATAAGTTCGAATCCCATCAAGAGGTATTTGTCATTTTTTAAGTAATTATTATGTTTTGGATATTGTAAATAAGTATCTTTTCACCTCTGATAATAATGTTATTTTAAACTACACACTGTTTTTTTTAATTATGAGCTATCAAAACAGCTACGGATAGAAACAGAAATACTGTAGTATATACAATAAATTATACATACATTCGTCTATTTCCCCTAAATTTTGACAGCTACTAGTTGGAAAACTGCGTGTAGTTTAAAATCATTTTATTTTCAAATCAGAAGTGAAAAGACCGGTCTTTAATAATTTACAAAACGGTTCTACAAATGGAATCTCTAGTTTATTAGTCACTTAATATCGATCAATTTATCGAGTCATCTAAATACCTAAGTTCAACTAGTTTTTTTCCTCTCATGAACTTCGATAACTAAAAAACTATTGAAAGTTGCGTTTTTGTTCTTCATAGCAATTTCATATCTATACTTACACTATACATAAACAAATTTTCATCGAAATCGATAAAGACCTTTACATGAACACTCCTTGCGAACTCAATACATCAAATCGAACAAGCACGCATTAACATCGAATTTTTTCCCCATCCAAGAAACATCGAACTCTCTTCTTATGCAGCCTTAGTAATTTCGCAAAATACAGCAATTTATAGAGTGAACACTTGATAATGTAACGAACACAAGTTGGAGAAAAGTTGCCATCGACGCAAAACTACTCGGGTGTATAATCCGTCCATCGCCACTTGGAACTTTCCAAACCCGCTCCACTCTTTCGTCGAGAAAGTTTTCTTCCACTTCGACTTCTTCCCCTTTCTTTCACGGTCTGAAAAGCTGTGTGTATGAGGGAAGATTGAGAGATATTTATGCTGTGTTTTTATTTCAAGTTTTTACGTCGCGATTTACAATCGTATACGTCTCATGAATAACTGACAAAACTATAAATCTGGAAAAGTTTATCGTTTGTTTTGTGTGTGAAAATATTTATGAATAGATTTTGAATTTATTTCAATCAATAGAGAGATGATTTTTCACTATAAAAACGTCAATTGTAGTTTCATAGATTTCGTGGTAAATTCAGTTCTATTATCCTGCAATTTCATTCATGCATTCTATGGCACATTTTCAATTATTTTTTCACATACGTCACTGATTTTGATATTGAAAATAATAATTACATATATTTTAGATTATCTAGCCGATAATGATAAAATATTTTTGTATGTAGCTTCGAGATTCAGTGTCTTTATGATGCTGCATTTGAATCCTTTTGAAACGTAATGACAATCAAATGTAATTTTTCTTAATTTATATGATAGATCGAATATTTCTTTCAAATATCTGATTCAATAAAAGTGTTAATTTAATACTTAACGAATCGGTTCTCAAAAATGAATCACTTACTATCAATTTTATCATCAACTCTTCAATTACTTTAGCAGCTCTGCTTTTTCACTTCAAAACGAATAATAAATAATTGGATAGCCATAGTCACCTACGACAATTAATATATTAATTGATATGTACTCTACATTATATTTGTATACAGATTCGGGTATTTTCGTCGTGATTCCCCTTGATTAATAAAGGGATTTAATTGATTTGTCACAGGTAACTGTGGATGGTGTCTGTTCAGCTTTCGCCATTTAGTATTCAGTTCGTCTGCGAGTTTTTTGCTCGCTTTGCTCATTAGTCGCGTCAATTTGGAAAACTGTAGAGCTTACGTTTCAACTTTGTGCACGAATGAAGTTTTTTTTTCAGTTTTTTATGAATCAGTATGAAAGGTATTAAAGCTGGTTCGAAAATATTTCACGATGACAAAGAGGACTATTTTAGTTTTTTCGCAGTCTCGATTCTATCCGAAAAATTATTGATTCATATAATATATTTCATATAACTATTAGTTAAACTTTTTCAATAGATCAAATAAGTAGATTTATTTTATTAATGAATCAATGTTGTAACATGAATCGTTTTCAACATTATATTTTTGACTTTCTCTGTAGCTTAAAATAATTTTTTGACAGTGTCCAACAGTAATTAAAACTCTTCTATACACCAAATAATTGTTTATTCTTTATTTGAATATAGTGATTTATCTCGAACTTTTTACCCTAAAAACTACTAAATTCATATTTTATATTTTTTAAGATGTTAGTTGATTAAAGTTACATAATATTATTGAAAACAGTATATAAACAGTAAAAAAATATTGTTCTAAAATATTACCGAACACAACATAATGACGAACTTGATTCCCTGTAATCGTACAAAACACTATATTAGCATAATACAAACACTCGAACATCTCTATCTACAACACTCTTCTCTAAAATCAAATACTACTTTCACCCAATAAATCCAACACAAAACCAACATCAACTCTCGAAATATGAAATGCAAATCCACCGACATAATCAAATCACTCAACTTCGATCGAATTATCCCATCTAACAGATTTAAGCTCCAAGGGGAGACCGAAACGTCCGACGATCCAACACGATAATTTTTTGCCTAATTTTATTCCTAAAGTCGACTTGATTAACTCGGTAGCAAAAATCAACCCCATACCCCATGCAAACCCCATACGTGATCGGAATCGGATTCGTTTAACTCGAAACAAAAGCTCGAAGAGTATGAAGGGGACTCACCGTTCGGTCTAACGAACGGTGAAAATATCAAATCGAATTATTCGAATGAGAGTCGTCGACGAAACGGGATTTTTCGACGAGATTTTTCGACGAAATTTTTCGACGAAACGGGAATTTTCGGCGAAATTTTCCGATACGCGCATGCGACTTGAAAAGTGCAGATGCGCTTTTCCTCTACTTTTTTATACAAACGTTTAGGGAAATTCGCTCGCGGAAAATTTTCGACGTATTGTGTTTCAATGTTGCGATTTTTTTTCGATGTTTCGAATTTTTTTAATGTTTGTTTTGTGTGAATTTTTCGTTTCTGGTTGGAAATTTTTCGAATGAAAAAATTTGAAGGTTTCGAATTACGATCAAATTCGTACTGCATTGTTTACCTACAGATTATATTTTACTAGTTTGCATTTGATTCTATGTTGAAATTTATTTTTAATTATCAGTATTTTAGTTCGATCGATAGATCAATAGATAGTGTTGTTCGATTGGTATTTAATAGTTGAAATATCGATCGATAGATGGTTTATTAAAAACTATTTTTATCAATTACATGCATTTCTTATCGATAAACTTTATTATTTAAAAATAGAAATTTATTGAAAATGGTTGCATTTTAGTTCGATCGATAGATCAATAGATAGTGTTGTTCGATTGGTATTTAATAGTTGAAATATCGATCGATAGATGGTTTGTTCTAAACTATTTTTATCAATTACATGCATTTCTTATCGATGAACTTTATTACTTAAGAATTGAAATTTATTGTAAATGGTTGCATTTTAGTTCGATCGATATATCAATAGATAGTGTTGTTCGGTTGGTATTTAATAATTGAAATATTAATCGATAGATCGTTTATAATAAACTATTTTTATCTATACATGTAATTCTTGTCGATCAACTTTATTACTTAAGAATTAAATCCAATTCCAATAGGTGTCATTATAATTTAATTTACATTTTATAAATATTTAAATCATATTATATTATCTACATTGTTATCTCATGTTTTGTTACCCAAATATTTAATTTCCTTTTTTGTCAGAATACATTAATCAATACATACTCAAATCCATGTCATCAGTATACACAAAGTTTTAACTATCTGCTCGAACTTTGTATTATAACTAAATGATCCTGAACTATATAGTAACTGAAATAAATATTTAACATTTATTTATCATCTAAATAAACTAAAATTTTCTATAGGTTCTCAATCATTCGAAAAGTAAAAATCTATTCATCATATTCCCAGTTCCCTGCAATCACGAATAGCTTCACCGACCTGAAGCGGCCAGTCCATTCATCAAATCTAAGTAATTAATAACTGAAAAATGCCAACCCAACCCCTATCCAGAAAGGGATGAATGATTCATTATGCGAAAATCCATTAAGGCCATTCTCGAACGAACCTCTTTATACTCGATCCCCATTTTGCGATAGGAACATCTAATCGATCCACTATTCGCTTTCGTTCGAACGAATATGTGAACGAACATCGTGCGAAATGTAAGCCCTGAATATAGTCACTTACAAAATTAAATCAAAATAGACAATTTTATCCCTTTATTTATTTCTTTATGAAGCATGTGTATTAAGTCATATTCAGATGATTTTGAAAAGTCGAAAGGATTATGCAGATATCGTATTCTCATATTCAGCAAAGTCATAGTTTTACTTCATACAATTTTTTTTCAGTTCGCTATGGACTCAATTATCAATGA
The DNA here is from genome assembly GCA_024721215.1 of Cheumatopsyche charites. NCBI lineage: Eukaryota > Metazoa > Arthropoda > Insecta > Trichoptera > Hydropsychidae > Cheumatopsyche > Cheumatopsyche charites. The sequence continues at coordinate 1,038,880 of CM045580.1, read as the reverse complement.
GTTAACATACTTTATTTAAAAAAAAGGAAAATTATAAGATTTTTTCATAGTAAAATCTTGTAATATTGAATTTAGGACCAGTTTTTTCAATTCTGATTTGAGAATAAAATTATTTTGTACTACACACGGTTTTCCATCTACCAACTGTCAAATTCATGGGAAAAGAGATGATGTATGTATTATTATACGAACCTTAATATGTCTGTTTCTTTTATAGGCTGTTTTGATAGATCGTAGTTGGAGGAAGCGCTTGTTAAAATCGTTTTATTCTCAAATTAGAGGTTAGACAAAATAAATACATGGAAAATAATGCTCTTTTAATTGGTAAAATTTGCTGTTTTATCTTAAAAAATTCAAATATTCACTCAATTTCATGAGTAACTATAGGTCTTTTATCGTCGATCGATCTTAATTCCAGAAACGACCTGAGATGTTTCGGATTACACGACAAAGAGCGATTTTGCTTCGGTCGTTTAAAAGCTTACAACGAATGCAAATTGCCTATTTTAATTCGTATAAATGAAAATGTAACGTTTCGTTTATATTGCTGTTTTTCAGTTTCGAAAATGTATCGTCTGCTAATGTTCTTTGTGTCTGTCGTTCGAATTTGATCGAAGTTTTATGTGGTGTTTTATGTATCGATGTGAATGTTTGAGTCAAGTTAAAAGCGCTTCTTAGAGTTCATATTTATACAATCGAAATTTAATGTATGTACATAGTTAGTCGATATATTGGAAAATGTACTTACATCTACATACATACTGCATACTTTCTACAATATTTCGTACGTTTATCGAACTACAAGTATAATAAAATATCACACAGCTATAATAACTTTTCCGATAATTCAACATTTGCGTCATTTTAACATCGCACACCTATGTATATACAACAACTTAAATATAAAACACATCAACTTTCCAATTATAACGAATTTACGAAAGGGACCTTCGAAAGCCGCAACGCTGCGGAAGTTTTCCAAAAGTTGAAGCGGTGTTCCATGTGTCCCCTTTATTATGACAATGGTGTAAGTCAAAAAAATAGTTAATTATATTCTCAAAAATATATTGAGAGATTTTTTTCAGTGCTTTGTACAATGGTTCAACTGAAATGAACGACTAAATAATAATTCTATTACAAAATATTCAAGCGTAAACTTTCGATCTTATGTATGTCAAATTCTATAGGAGGAATGAACGTTTAAAACGTTGATGAGTGATTTAATATATAGAAATGATTGTCTTAAATATCTGAGAACTAAATAAGCTTGACTTACACCATTGTCACAATTAAGGGCATAATGTAATACAGCTTCGTGACCGCGATACACGCAATATGTCATGCGGCAAACTACCCCTGAACAAATTCAAATCTTGATAAAACGAAAACACGGTTGTAAATAAAGTTTAAGTATAAAGCACAAGCGGACGAATATCGACTGTCGTTTATTTCGGGCACGCAACGCGTTTCATATTTCCCGAACGATTTTCCAATACGGATTTTCCGACTGTGACACAAAAGTCAGTAGAAAATCTAAATGAACACTCTAACTGTATAAAAACGCTATTCTGTTTGTGTGTGTGTCCGCTGTTACGCTCGAAAACTGTTACAAAATTATTATTTAAGTAAATTTTCGTCGATTTCCACACATATGCGGCAATTTTCGATGAAATTAATAGTAATATAACTAAATTCACAATGATTCTAGCAGCTCTATTTTTCTGAAGACCGATTAAAATTAATACTATAGGTTAGTACCTACCAAACTGATCAATCCTCTGATTTTTTTTATAAATTTATTTATTCATATTTTCATTTGTATCAATTACTATCGATAAGATTTCTTATTAATGCATAAAAATATTTAATTTATTGATTTTGCTACAAATTTAAATGCTTTTATTGCATACTCAAGCCGATCATTGATAATCTTTTTACGTAAAAAGTTATCATATCTACTTGAAAAACTGTACACGATGTTATGTTTATTTTAATTAAATGATAATAAAAATATCATAAGAACAGTTTATAAATTGATAATATCAATAAAAATTATCTTCCATTCAATTTATCACTCATCAGATAATTTCGATTCGAAATGAGTCGAAAAATTTTCCATTTGCGCTGAAAAAGGCAAACTTTTTTTTTCTCGTTCGTGAAAAAAAACTCAACAAACGTTAAAAAATCATCCAGGTCGAAGAAATTAATGACGTTCTTTATGTTGAACGTTTTAACCTGATTCAACCTTTTCTCGACTCGTACCTTAAGCGTATATCTTGTGTACGAATTTTTTCCGCGTTCGGTCGCACAATGGCGCGCTTATTGCGAGTACACCGAACGTATTTTTTCCCCTTTTTATATATAACAACTGAAAAGACCAAGGGGTACAAGTGAAATTTTCGCCAAAATTAAGTTATGTACAAGAATCGCTTCTATTTACGCTCATATATTTGGTGGCAAAAGGATAAAAACGAATTCGTAACGCGTGCAGAGATATATCATCAAATCACTCGACCTCTCCTTCTAAAACATGTAGGCACGTACTCAACTTTGAGCGTTCTTTTTTTGAAGTCACTTGTACCCCTTGGCATTTTAGTCGTCATATATATAAATATAAGTATACTTTTATATATATATTGTGCACACATTTCTCGCTACGCCCGCACAATATTTCCTTCGACGTAGAAACGGTCCGCCTACGAGTTTTCCACCAAAAAGGGAAAATCTGGCCTCCATTCAAAGATGTTTTTCTGTGTCCGAAAAATATCACGGACTGGAAAAAAAAACAATCGGAAAATCCATTTTCTGGCTGATGGATCTCCTTTTAAAAAATTGTTATTTATGCGATTTTCCCGCGTCCGCCGGGAAATTTCGTTTCCCGATATGAATTATTTCCCTTGAATGCATGCCTCAAATTAGAGGGTGGAAAAAAATTCATGAATGCATTCATTACGCTGCTAGCATTTGCATAAAAGCGTTTCGTTGAATTATAGTCGACTTTTTGTTCAGAGCTTTTGCGTATCTACCTGATGTGCAGTTTAAGAGAATCGCTATTTTTCCGCATATAATTTTAGATTTCTAGTATATTTATCACTCTTTATACGTATTTGTACCTAATTTAAAAAAAATATTCAATTATTGTTTATTAGCAGCCACAAGAGCTAGGTATTCGAAATAGCACACTAAATATGCCACTAAAATCTATTGAATTCAATCACAATAGACGAAGTAGAGTATTCAATTTTTGAAACCGTTTCTTTAAGCGTTAAATTTATATCTTTTTAAATCAAATGTGTCAAACATTCAAAAGAAACGATCGTGGATTTTAAGTTGATGTAATATTGTGAAGATGTTGAAGCTCAAAGCTTAATACCATTAAGCTATTGGGTTACTAAAAAGAAATCGATCATAGATTTATACAATGAAAATTATTTTCAAAATATCACCTTAATAAGCTTTATTTGATATCATTCAAATATTAGTGTAGGTCTATATGAAATGTAGATACATATTATGTACAAAATTCATATGTATATCGTATCATTTTTGAAATGTACATTAAAATATTGTATGGATAATTTGAAAACTCGACGAATTTAACTGTCATCCGATGACATATTAAAACCCTATTTAAATTTATCCAATATCGTTGCGAACGTATGTAAAATTTCATATTTATATCATGACATCCAGAATCGCAATAAATCCGCATTAAAAACAAATATTGAATCGATTGCTCATAAAACCGATAATAATCCGCAGATTTGACGTAAATTTGCATACGTAAAATTCCACGATTTTGTACGTACAAAAAGAGCAATCAATTCAAATTTTCCCCCATTATACGTCGACATTATATCGAATTTACGTATATCAAAATTCTGAACGCAAATTTCATAACGGATCAGTAGTTCGGACATTAATAATGAATCGAATGCAATCATGTAAATCTGTTTAGTTATTACGCATTCAACACACCGAACATTAGTTCTAAATGAACGCATCTGTATGCACAATATACTCGTATACACATAACAAAATTTTCATTATACAATTTATCGATATATAACTTTGAAATAGAAGAGATTTCATGTATAGATTAATTACGTTTAGATTAATTTACGATGCATCTCGATGTTACGATGCAATTTCTAGAACAATGTAAACGATTCATAAACATTGATGTGTAGTTAAATGCAACATTTACCATCCGAAATTTCGTATATTTATATGTAAAATTTCATATATTTGTATAAATTCTGATATTAATTGAAAGCTCAAAAACTCAAAACAAATCAGCTGAAAGAAATAGACATGCTACAGTTCGTACAACAATACATACTTCCATCTCTTTCCCCCAGATTTTGACAGTTAGTAGTTGGGAAATCGTGTGTATTTCAAATTCGTTTTATTTTCAAACCAGAGATGAAAAGACCTTAAATTAAACGAATAAAACATACACATTTGAGAATTTCGCTATGACGACTGAATGCAATTTGACAATTTCTTCTATATATTTTTTCCAATTCAACGTCGAGCTGCAAGCTTGGCTCGAAAGCGTCTACAAAAGACCACTCATCTGCTGTCGAGAATTCTCGTCTCGTCGAGAATTCCCGTCTCGACTAGAAGTACTAACCGTAATAAGGCAGACTGTTTGCTCTCTCGCGAACGAACGAAGCCCTCTATCTCTTGTCTATCCTTTGTTTCGTTTCCTGTCTAATTTGTGTGTCGTTTTGCCGCAAAACCAAGCTCGTCTCCTTTTTTCATTTCCATACGCTTTTCATGAAAATTTCGCGTTCTGGAAAAGCGTCGAACGATCGATCGGACGAGAGAATTGTGGCGAAACTTTCTCTCGAATAACGTATATAAAAAAAAAACGAGAGAAATTTAAGAGGCACCTAATACTTCGGAATAGGTGGGCTAAGCGAAACTCGAAAAAGTTTTGATGGGTCGCGTTGTTAAAAAGTTGTAAAAGCGTTTCGCAATATAACGCGGAGTGCCGCGACAATAACTTATATAGACAAATTTATATACCGAAAATAAGTGTCGTATACTTTCATAAAAACGCTGTATTTGAGAAATGACTTCGATTGATGAATCTATTATCTAATCTATGAATATATTGGCATATAAATATCTTATTGATCCATTGAATATCAATGCCACACTTCACAATTTTTATTTGACCGTGAGATTACAGTATATTTGCTCATAGTTATATGAAAGAAATCATTTGTTCAACTCTTTTAAAATTCAAGGTGTCAGTAATGTAGTGTCGGATATAACATTTATGATGGAAAACAGAAAAGAACTATTATTTTACTATACAACAAATATGCACTTTTTTTACCTATGCAGTAAAATTGTATGGAACATTATGTACATATAATTCAATTTATTATACTAATCGTTAGCTGATTACAAATTTGAAATCAGAATATAAATATCAGACTAGATTCTTCTAGAATCATTTTATAATTTAGATGAAAATTGAACTTCTTAAGCCATTAATGAAAATTTTCAATAATTATTTGTTGTTTTAAATGAGTAATTCATAAATTGATAAAATGAACGTACACCTAATTAGAAAAAAGCTGCAAGATTTATTCACTTTATCATATACATACATCTTCTTTATGCAATCTCAATAGCAATATAAAACAAATTGCAACTCAAGCGTCATTTTATCTCACATACAGACAAACAACCGCTATTATTATAATAAATTCGAATTTAATTTTTCACATAATAGACGGTAATCAGCTTCAATCAAACCGAAAATAATTCAGCTGAAAATTTCGAATGGAATTCGATTGAAATTGTTTTACGCTCCGCAAATTTATTTACGGAACGTTCTTTTGACATGGAATAATGTTATAAAACATTGGAGCCTTTTGACGAGCGGCGCATATTACGTGTAATCAAATTTTCCGTATTTACCCAATGAATGTATCGAACCGCTTTCGTACAAATGTTTACAGTGAAAATATGAAAAGCGCCCCATTTTATACAATATAAATCTTTGTGCAAACATCACTCGGCAAATGGGGGATGATGACAAAAACAAACACTCACGATGAATACATAATTTCTACGTACGAAGAATTTCTCACCGACGAGGAGTGACTTTAAACGACGACTAAAAAGGCCAAGGGTACAAGTGATATTTTTGCCGAAGATGAGTTACGTACAGTAGCCCGGTTCGTTTTTGCATTTTTGTCGAATTTCAAATCGCTTGGGGTCTAAAAAGTTGCTAAATTTAATGAGGAGAAAAACGTCGTAAAAATTTTCAAAATCGGTCAACGTTTTCCGTTCGCGCATTGCATTTGAAGTTTTTGAAAAATTGAAAAAATGCGATATTTTCAAAAATTTTTTAAGTTAATTAAAACAATTATATTACATTAAATAATACATTTTATGACTATTTCATGCCTTAAATAATTTAAATAAATTTTATTCTAATCAATTACCTATTTTTTTCTACTCAAACGACGCCTTAGAAAAAGTCGAAATTTACCCATTTTCACTATACAACTCGCCGTTCCATTTAAATTAATATAGTTATGTAATTTGTTATAAAAGCACCATTTATATACATTTTCGTAATGTTTATAGTATAAGTAGTAAAAATATATTTTTTTATATTTTCGTGAAAGGCCTAAGCGGCCGCCATATAGGATTTTCCGAAGAGACAGACTCAAAGTCGATTTATTTACAACTTCGCTCCCAGTAGAGAAAAATATATGATTTTGATGCCGTGAAATACATTTTCGGGGTTAAAAAGTACAATGGCATTAAA
>CM045580.1:1015614-1031881 GCA_024721215.1 Cheumatopsyche charites | reverse complement strand
ATTGCTATACTTTGAATAAACCATTCATAAAATTTAATTTAAGGCAATGCATTAGTGCACTTAAAAAATATACCAATATTTAACCTGCAATAAGTAAAAAAATATTGAGAGTTACGTTTTCGTTTTTCACAATTATTTCATGTTAATACTTTCGCTATATTTTTACAAATTTTCATCAAAATCGGTAGTGATCTTTATGAATCTCTTTTCGTTTTTGTCATTCAGTTTTGTATGAAGGGAATGGAGCTGCTGTGTGCTATTTTCGCAATGAGGTCCTATAATGGCTAGAACGAATCTCGTTATGTACCGAATTTAATTTAACGACCTCGCTTTTACGCCGAAGGACCTTAATTTTTTGCATACGCAATGAAAATAAATTTTAATGAAAACTGTGAATGAGGAGGAAATCGACGAAAGCTCATTGCCGTTATTGCTAATAATGTTGATGAAGTTAATATATTTTTTCAAGTTCTTCGAAAAAAAAATTACAGTAAAATTTTCAATTCTAATTAAAACATATATTGTTTAAAGAAATCGTAATTTCACCAATGATTTAATATGATCATCAAATATTTTGTCGAAAATTCTTATCTATCTACAACTCAATTCGATGCAAGTCTTGTTATCTTCATTTTAATCGTCAGTTAATCTATTAATCTATAGATGAACTTTCCGTCTATTTTTCTTTCATATCATTAAGATAATACAACAGCTATAACTGCTTACTAATTTCTTAACAACGATTGAAAGATCAAACCATAAATCTTATAAAACATTCTTAATTATACTAATCTAATGAATTTTTCTCCCATGTATTGATAAAGTTATTAGTGTTAAAATGCATCACATTGTTGTTTAACAGTGTTTCACTAATGAATTTGAAATTGAATTTAATTTCACTGAAAATATAATTTCGCTGTAAAACAATATGAATACGTACCTCAAATATAAAGCAATTTTCACACAAAACACACGTACATAAAATCGACACAGCGAAATTCACAAATCATCCCTTACGCGAGAATTCGAAGCACAAACGAATTCGCGAAATTTCGTAACACAATCCGACGAGAAAAACGCGTAATTAAATTTTTGAGTCGAACAAAGCGAATACACCCCTGTCTTTCATGATAACGTTTGACGTTTTTCACGTCAAATCAATCATATTCAATCATATTTACCCTTGTACGAATGCCTTCGAGTTATCCAAGCCCTTTGTTCGTTTATCTACACCCCCTTGTGCTGTGTGCTCACGTGAGTGTTCATTGACAGTACGAATTATATATGCATTCAGACTTGGGTCGGGGGGTGGGGGTGGCGTGGGGGGACATTTGGTGTGGTCTGGGTGTTGGGGGGGGGGTTGTTGGGGTGGGGGGGTGGGTGTGGTTGGGGGGGGCGGAGTGGGGGGGTGGATTGGTGTGATGGGTGGGGGTGAGGGGGTGGTGGGGGTGTGTGGCGTGGTTTGGTGGGTGTGGACGGGGCACGGGCGTTGGGATCTGTTTCATTTTGGGGGACATTGGTGGTTGGGTGTGGGTTTTTTTTGGTGGGGGTTGTTCGTATTTGGATGCGAGGTTGGGGGCGGTGGGGGTCGGGTGTTGGGGGAGCTGTAGGTGGAGGGTAGGAGTGTTGTCTAGGGGAGTGGGGTTTGGCAGTAATTTCTTTAGGGTCTGTGTGGGGTTAGGGGCTGTTGTGGTGGTGTGGTGGGGTTGTGGCGGGGGCTGGCCGTTTCTTAGTGGGGGGGTTGAGTGGTTGCATGGGGTGGGGGTTTTTTTACGGGGTCCTTTAGGTCTTTTTGTGCGGAGTTGGGTTCGTTGGCGGAGGGTGGTGGGCGAAGTTTAAGTGTGGCCGTGGTTTGTTGTGGTTTTGTGAAGGGTAGGGGGCGGTTGGTAGGGGATGTGATCGGGTCAGGGGAGTTTGTTTGTGATGAGTGGGGGTGTTGGGTTTTTTTATTTTCAGTTAGGGTGCGGTTGTGTTAGATGCGTTGTGGGGGAGTTTACTCCTTTCGACTTTTTGGTGGGTTTGCGCTTGTGGGGTTTCTTGTGGGGTTCTGGGGACTTTGGGGTGGCTGGGTGGGGTCTCGGCTCTTGGTTGGGAGCGGGGGGGTTGCTAATGGTTGGACGGGGGGGGTTGGTTGGGTGTGATTGGTTTGCGGCTTTGTGTGCTTGCGTAGAGTGTGGATTTTAGGGGGCTGGGGTGGGGGAATTTGCAGTGTAGTGGGAGGTAGTTTTCGGAGTTTACCTTTGCGGATGTTGGTAGGGTGCGGGGGGGGGGGGCGTCGGGGTGAGGTTGGGGGGGGGTGCAGTGGGGGTTGTGGGTGCAAGGGGGGTGTTGGGGGGGTTTTAGCAGAAGTACGTGGGGGGAACGAGAGGGGGGTTGGAGGGGACGGGGGTTAGGGGGGTGGAGGGTTGTTTTATTGTCTTGTGCAAAATTTAATCCCCCCCCCCCCCCCTAAACCCCCCCCCCCCCCCCCCCCACCACCCCCCCCCCCCCCCCCCCCCCCCCCCCCCCCCCCCCCCAGCCCCCCCCCCCCCCCCCCCCCCCATATTTACATTGACTTATATTATAAAATAATTATTTTCATCTTAAATACACCTACATGAAAATTTATATGTTTCGTATATGAGATTTGACGTATTTTAATTTATTATATTAATAAACTTTTCAAATATATGTATATGAAAATACAAATAGATCGTAAACTAAAATATTAATATATCTGTAGATTTACTTTGCTATACAAATAAAGATCTGGAATTAATTATACATATCAAAGGCTTTTGTAAATGTAAATATGAAATAAAATAAATATGTGATAAACTTAATATTTTACATTGATTTGTGTTAATAATAAAACTATAATTGCATTTTTTATAAAAAAAGTATATTTATGTATGTCGAATCGTCAACAAAACGTATAAAATCTCAAGCAATCTAAGGCTAGATAAAATTAAGCAAATTTTCCCTTTCGTTATTCCATTTCAAATTAGAATATAAATTTCATAAACTTCCTAAAAAAGTACAACTCATCAATATAATCATATCCATATAAGTACAGGCAGTCATTCAACTTCGAACTATGAAAAAAGTACGTACCTACTATTTAGCACTTTTGTATCTTTCCCGCTCCTTTTTCGACAGTTCGCAGATGGAAGACATATCTAGTGTACTTTTTTCAGCAAAGCACAAAAATTTAACACACCTACCCTAGACAAAAATGGAAACAAACGAAGCGAAAATCCCTCAATTTCGATCGGAGCATACAAAATTCAATACCTCACATAAAAAAAGATCAAAATAAGAAAAAAGCACTGTGTTTTCAGCTCGAACTCTAGACCACTCTCGGTCGCAATTATTTTTTCAAGGGTTTATTCAGATGAGGCAGCCGGGCTAGTTTCGCATTAAAATTTCACAGTTGCATAGTGTCTCGCACTAGGGGCTGTGTGTATAACTTAGGGTTGCCGATCGAATATATTCTACTTTAAAATATTTATTGAAATTTTCAATGCTTTTATTTCGCGAAATTCGATCAACTATTCGTTTATATTTTTAGAAGTTATGTGTATGTGTGTTTAAGTGGTGGTTCACACTAGAAACGTCACACCACAACCAAAACCTCAACCATGAGTCATTGAGAAAATCTATTTTTTGATAAAACAATCAAATTGATTTTTTTCTCAATACTTCCCTTATATTTTGGTGTAGTTTTTTTTAATGTAAACTAGCACTTAGAATGCCTATTTGAATACGTTGAATATTCGATTTTTTAAATTTATTCGAATATTCGATTAGGAACTATGAGTGAATATTTTTCGATGTGTTATTTTTTTTTAAAGGTTTCTGCTTTATATAAAAATGACTATTTGTATCGTTATAAATCTGTATTACATTTTCAATATAAATTACTACTAAAATATGTACATAATGAAATCATATATTTTCGATAAATTCGATGAAAACATAAACCGTATTTAAAATTTCAACGAATTAACATTTTGAACTATATTTTTAAACGGTTTTAATTAGCTCAGCCCGTTTGTTTTTTTCTTTATTCTTTTTTCTTTCTTGGATCAAATTTAGTAATTCAAATTTCACCCACTTCCTGTCAACCGATTAATCTGAAATTTTGTATACACTTTGGATTTTGGTGACAATACAATTATGTTTATTCACTATCATTATAAATTCAAGATGGCCGCCGCTACAAAATGGCGGATGATATATGTTTTATTAATCCTATCAATATGGGTACCAAATGAAAGGGCTCAACAAGCAGAATACAATATAGTATAAAAAATTGAAATCCAAGATGGCGGCCGCTATAAAATGGCGGATAACGTAGGTTTTATCAATCCAATCAACATGCGTATCAAATGAAAGGACTCAATAAGCAGAATACAATATACTATAAAAAACTAAAAACTAGAAAATAAAAAAAAATAGGTAAAAAAACTTTTTAAGTTAAACGGTTTTATGTTAAACATACATTGCAATGTTTAAGATAAATGTACTAAAAACCAAAAAATAATAAAATAGATACAGTCGTAGGAATTATAAACATATGCATAGACTAGACTAAAATTAAACCGTGGGGCAAGTCAATTGTCTACAAATTATCGACTTAATGTGCGATAGAAGAATCGTTTAATTCGTCGTTAAATTCGACGTGCCCCACGGTTTAATTTTAGTCTAGTCTATGCATATGTTTATAATTCCTACGACTGTATCTATTTTATTATTTTTTGGTTTTTAGTACATTTATCTTAAACATTGCAATGTATGTTTAACATAAAACCGTTTAACTTAAAAAGTTTTTTTACCTATTTTTTTTTCAATATAAATCGTTGCAGAAATATTATATGATATATTTTATAATTAATAACGGATTCTTTGAAAAGTCGAAATTTTTATGATTTTTTTTTCATTCTATTTCTTTCAAATATATTCGAATATTCAAATAGTTAATTTCTATCAATATATTTAAAAACCCTAGTATGCCTTCGAAAGAAAATATTTGCAATGAAAACAGAAAACTCGCGAAAGAAGCTCGAAATGGACGTATAAATACGTTATATTAACAACCCACAGTTTTCACTTTCAGATGAAGCCTTTTTCGAAAAAAATGCAAAGCCTTCACTATAAAAATATGTATGTATAATATATTTTATACGATGTGACATGCTTTCGATGGCATTTGAATTATTTACGATCGCTCCTGTACTTTGATTAGTGTCATCTATAGACGTATTGTGCTGAAAATTTATCGATGCGTTTCATATTTTTGACGTTATTCATTCGACGAATATGTGTAATAAGTATGAATAACGATTCGAATTTCTTACGTTTCGCATGAAGTTTCGATTTTTTTTTTAAATGTGTCATTTATAGAATTCTATCTTGATAAATATTTAGTTTCATTGTTATTTTATTTAGTAAAATATACTTTGTTGACAATATGAAACTGAATGAATAACTTTTCATGAAATATGTTAAATTTTTGTAAAATTTTAAGTGAGCTTAATTTTTTAACATTTTAATTAAAGTAGGGAATGTAATTCAGGTTTCGAAATTTAAATAAACTTACTCGAGTTGATGATTTTTTATTCTTCGTGTCACATAACTGAGCTCAATTTTCCAAATTAACTCACTTCCATAACTTGTAATAATCAACCCATTAGTCTTTCTATAACTAAAATAATTCTACCATATTAATATTAATTTCAATGACTTTCAAAAATAAAACCCGATATATTCATACGTAACAAACTGATTTAATATTCTTCGTCACAATCGATCGAAGAACACAGACTCGTGCAAACACCAAGCAAGACCGTCTACTCACGTAAGCGCATTAAATCGAAAACGAGCAACATTTTCAAAAATCTCATAGAAAACTTTTCCGGAATATATTCGGCTAAATCTCCTGAAAAACTTTCCCAAAGACGACCTGTCGACTTTTGGACTCTGCGCCTTCTAGCGTATCGCAAACTTGTTCGTAAACCTGAAATTCGCGAAGCGCGAAACACCCAAAGATACTACAAACAATAAGCAACAGATCCGCGGACCGTGGAGTTTCGATCCCCGAAACGGAAACTTTCTCCTGAAAAGCCTCCGAAGGCTGTGTCTTCGGCATATATGACGACTGAAAAGGCCGAGGGGTGCAAGTGACTTTGCGTGGAATTCGAGAAAAGCGCGCTCAAAGTTTAGCGTGTACCTACACGTGTCTATTAGGAGGAGGTCGAGTGATTTGATGATATATCGAGGTGCACGTTCCAATTTCGTTTATATCCTTTTGCTTCCAAATATGTGAGCATGCATTGAAGCAATTCCTGTAAATAATCGTAATATATTGTACGATTTTTTCAAATCATAAAAAAATAATCAAACCAATGTTCATGAAATAATATTTATTTCAAATTTAAAAATACATACATTTTTTAAATATAACGTTCTGGACATATTTCAACATTTTCAATAATATATAAATGTCTGTGTCTATATACATATATTTGAATTATTTGCCGTGCTTCAGATTGGTATTAATAAGAAGTACACGAAAATAATGAAAACATGCATGACGAAATAAAAATTTTACATGAATAATTTTATCGTAAACCAAAAAATGTTCGTGTATGTATATCGTACGTTTATAGATAAATTTATAGTTAGATACACGTATGTATGTAGTTTATAAGCATTATTTGGATTCTTTATTTTGTTTACATATATGCCAGATGTTTTCAATAAAAAACTATTTAATACAGTCTTCTCCTGTTTAACGCGATCATTTCACGCGGTTTATTTTAATACGCTTACCATGTTGTTCCGAAAAAACGCATAGACGCGATCACTCGTTATAAGATTCATCATGTCAATCCATTTTTTCGAAAAAATATCGTACGCGTATTGAAAAAAAAATTAATCGCGTTAAATGGGGGACGACTGTATAACAATAACTACGTATTAAGGACAAAACACACTTGTCTGAGACGCCGTTAGAAAGAGATGAACAACCATTCAATTCTTTGCATGTGAATGCGCCTCACTCTTCCCTACTCTCTCTGGTTCGCACACTAAAAATTCAATACACTCATCCCTCGATTTACGCGTTACCCGTTTTACGCGCTTTCACTTTTACACGATCAGTAAAAAATCACATTTTTTTGAAAAATCATACATATTTTGTGGCACGCGTCACACAAACGCGTGTATTGCATCAGATTCAACAAATTAAAATTAGAAAATATCAGTGAGAAGGCGAAATAATAATATTTCAATTATGTAATTATGTGCACTTTTTAATTTAAACATGTTATAAATTTGTCGAGCTATTAAATCTTTAAAATTTCTTAGTAAAATTATCTTTTCTTACTTCGTTTTACGCGGTTTTCTGGAACCTATCCCCCTAATTTATATGAACTTGAAGCATCGATTTACGCGGATTAGGAGTCTCAATTTACGCGGTTTCGATTTACGCGATTTCTCCAGGAAACGTATCTACCGCGTAAATCGAGGGATGAGTGTGTGTTGCTTCTATGTCGACGTCTCAGACTAATGTGTTTTAGTGCATTTACTTTTCACCGAACTTCAAAAGTCGAGTCAGCCTAGATTCGATGACGGGTATAACCTTTTTCTCGTGCTTGTTCGCGTCATGTGGTATGTTCGTTCTGTAATTGATAGCAACGTTCTTATTGACGAAAGTCAGCAACGTCAGCAAATCCGTCTCCTTTCCGCGATCTTCCAGCTCCTCGGTGAGAGCTTCGATGAACCAAGTGCCAGTTTCTTCATTCCGATATGCAGCATAACCTTCTGGCGCTGAATACATTATGAGGAAATCGGCTTCTACAGGAATCGTAAAAGCGTCAGATGTACAAGTATTTCCGTCGATCTGCGTCTGGTTCGACTCATCATCAGAATCGATCTTTTTCTTTTCTGACATTTGAACTCCTGGGTCATGAGATTCTCCTCTACAAGCCTGTATAAAAAAAAGCTTAGGTTTTCCGGCCAACGAGGAACATTTGTCAGCAGTGAATGGGTCAAGCAACTGTTTTGGTTCGTAATTATAGTCACTTGCGGACAGCAATCTATTTTCTCCATGAGTGAGCACGACAACGAGCAAACAATCATGATCGGTGTGATCTCTTGAGGCGATTTCCTCCACCTTCGAAATTATATCATGGTGTTTCGCATCATCTAAAATAATCACTTCGAATTTCAGACCCTTTAAAACTTTTTCGAGCCTTTTGCGGTCGACCGCAGTGCCAATACGGCTTTTATTTCCGTTTAGAAAATACTCGTGGTTGATGATGAGTGCTACGCCTCTTTTTTCGTGGTTCATGTTGAAGTAGTCGGCGTTTTTAGAAGTAGGAGCTTCATAACATTTCTGTTCAACACGTTCTACCTGAGGATGTGAGTCGATAGGTTCTTCAAAAACGGTATTATGTTCATTCCGTTTATTGGGCTGGTTGACACCATCAACCTGCGTAGTTCCATCGTCACCCTCAAAATTTGACGTCGTTGGATTCATTCTTGACGAGGGTGACGACTCAACTTATTTCAACTGTCTCGCCTTTTATCCCGAAAGTTCGAAAAGAACTAGTGAAAAACGGCACCAAGCTCAAATTTATAACTCTTACTGATAACGAACTGATTAACGAACCTAATATAAGTGTAGGTATCGCCGATTTTCGAGATAAGATTACATTTACCAACAGTGGCGGCTCGTGGATATGATATTTGGGGGTATAAATGACATATATAACTTTATATAGTTAATATCATTCACTTATATAGTGAAGAACAAGACTCCTAAGAGTAAGTACATAAGTGCACACATAGGTGTCACTAATAATTCGAATTTAATCGAAATAAGGTATAGGTGATGATCATTTGCGGAGCCGTTTCATAAAGCGTTAAATTAACACTTTTTTCGAATCAAATGAATCCAAACATTCGAAAGAAACAACCGTGTCTCTCCATATCAATTTTTATCGATTGAGAAAAACGACATTTTGACACTCGCCAAGATAGGACTCGAACCCACGCATCCAAGAATGCTGAATCGACACGGCATGCACAAACGCTTTATACCGCTGCGCTATCGGCTGGCTGGCTGGCTTTTACTAGCGATCAGCCCGTTGAATATATCAACGCTTGTGTGGTTAGAGAAAAGTTGTATTTTTTTATATATATCTCTAATTGCCAACATGCAATTGAAAGATTGGACTTAATTTGATTTGAAAAGTTTCGGCAAAAAAAAATTCACAAATCAAAATTTAAAATACGCATGTGAATGTGAACACAATCATATTATTTCTCGTTTAAAAAAAACTTCCGCTCTTCATATTTCGTGATGTACTTTTACCCGATTTTCATAAAAAAACATTATTAAAAAATAATAATTCATTCCTTAACGTGTTATTTTTTCGCAGACGAATTTCAACGTTCAATTCGAAATTCGTTCGAGTTCGGTTGCGTTCGTAAATTCGACTTTGCACGCCTTGTTCGATTTTTTCGAAAGTCATCGAAATCCGGAGATGAAAATGGACACACAACAGACAGACTCACCGAATAGCGCTATTATATAGTTAGACGAGGCCCGTTCATAGTTTGATCAGAAACGAGTTTCTCTCGTCTCAAAATTCAAAACCACCCCATATATAATACATCAGCACAACCCCCGTTCGTTGCAGCAATGAATTACGATTAAGAAGACGAATACGTCAGTAATGTGATGTTTTAACACACCAACCCCAATTCCACCCACACGATCAATTAAGCCCTAGGGGGTGCCCACTTTTCGGCTAAGTAAGCTATTAGGGGTTGATCGTCGACAACGGGGACCAAATTAATTGATAATAATTAACGTGTTCAAAGGCTCCATCCCCTTTGTTACGACGGCTAATGATGCAGCATCAATCAACCCCTTGCTTTTACTTCTTGCGAACGTCGATTGCTTTTTATGCATTTTTTCTGATCTGATATTCGATGAATTGAAAATTTTCGTATTACAAAAATCTCTTGTATAGGCAATATTTTATATTTAATTTTATCGCTGCACTCCTTGATGCTGCGCTTTAGGGCCGCACTCCTTTCTAGTTGCCCATTTTTAAAATCGAATATTGACCGACGTTAGATATTATATGATAAGACTTTCCGTAACTTAAGTTAATATAACAAGCAGCAATATTTATCGGATATGAATCAATTTCGATTAAATGAAATCAATAGATAGCTTGTGCTCGCATATGTCTTAATCTGAAAATTCATCTTGATATTTATGGATATTTTTCATAATTTGATGAATTCAATATGATAACTAAAATAGTTCTACATATATTTTATACATAACCAATTTCTGTACTTAACTTAATTTTGATAAAAAATGTCACTTGTGCCCTTTGTGAAATTCACTCGTC
The DNA here is from genome assembly GCA_024721215.1 of Cheumatopsyche charites. Taxonomy (NCBI): domain Eukaryota; kingdom Metazoa; phylum Arthropoda; class Insecta; order Trichoptera; family Hydropsychidae; genus Cheumatopsyche; species Cheumatopsyche charites. The sequence continues at coordinate 1,021,466 of CM045580.1, read as the reverse complement.
ATAAAACAAATATTTATATTGTCATTTTGTTGTACATATCGATCAGTGAAGTTTATAAAAATGACATTAAAAGCTCGCATGATTTTTTGTCGATAATTCAATTTAATAATAATCAAAAACCTAATAAATTACACACATATATTTATGTAAGTAGGTATACATATGTAAGTTTTATCATATCTCGATTTTTTTTAACATTATATTTGATAATATGAGTACTCGTATGTAATCGTATATGTACATCACGCAGAATTTTGATAAGCGGCTCAAACGACAAATATTTGTAATATAAAATATACCAAAATAAATTTATATACATATGTATGTAAAAATAAATTGACGAAGTGTTAACGAGTAAAATGTGTTGCCAGTGTATTTTTAGTAAATTTACATATTATGTATTCAATAAAAGATTAAATTACAAAATGATTTTGTTTTAAAAAAATAACTTATTCAAGACAAAATGCTTTTTCATACATTTTAAAGATGAAAAAAAAAGTAAAATATAAAATAATTTTCATGAAAAATTGTAAAAAGTCCTCTTGAAATTATTTTTTTCCAATACGTAGAACACGCAATAGCCTATTAGTGATTACAGGCGGTTGTGACTCGTCTAATTCAGCCAATTCGCACTTATTCTGAATAAATCCCACAACATATGTCAATACGTGTAGCAGATCCTGCTCCTCCTTTTTGTCCAGTCCATGTACAAGAGCTTGAACGAACCAGGAGCAAGCATCGCGACATAAGAAGAAATCGGGCGCCATCCAATGCATGATGAGGAAATCGGCTTGTACGGGAATATTGAACGTAGAATCGAATTGCAGAAACGAATATCCATCGGAAAGTGTAATTTCCTCGCACAATTCTCCCTTGCACGATTCGACGAAGAAGACCTTCGGCTTTCCGGCCAAAGAGGGACACTTATCAGCGCTGAAGCTGCTGTGTAACATTTGCAACTCGTATGAAGTGTCGGATGCTTCTAGTTCTGTTTTGTCCCCATAAGTGAGTACGGCAACGAAGAGGCAATCGTTTTCTGTGTGATCCAAAGCGACAGTTTGCTGAATCGTCTCTTCGATGTCTTGCAATGTTGAATTTTTCTTGACAATCACTTGGAAACCTAGCCCCTTTAAGACTTTTTCGAGAGCTTTGCAATCCGTCCAAGTACCGGTGCGTTCTTTGTATTTTTTGAACTTTTCTTGGCTGAAGATGAGGGCCATACCTCTCTTTTTATTTTTCATGTTGTAATGGGTAGCATTTCTGGAAACTGTGGCGTTGGAAACCACAGCAGTTCGCATGGACATGTTCTGGAGTTGTTCTGAAGAATTTTCTTCACTCAAATCAACTTTATCGGCCAGATTCAGAAATTGTACTGTTTAGCTTTTTGAGTTGTAAAATATATTTGATAACTAAGGCGTTAATCCGTTTGATAGGAAACAGTTTCTAGTCAGAATTTTCCAATATTTTTTAACTTGTGGACCACTTAGAAACACATTTCGAAGTATTTAATGCGTAACTAATACGTCAACACGTACTTTATTATAATTATAATGTCACTAAGTTTAAAGATGATTGTAAATATTTCATGATATTTTTTAACTGTAATGATGGATATGTAGCAAAAATATGTTCTGTTAAAATTTCCACACTTGCGATTTATTCAATTGTATGTAGAAAATGCTTGAGAACCCCTGATTTATCGAAACAACAGAGTATCGCAGTCATATCGTTTTCGAACTCAAAGCGCTTATCACTACGATTCTAGAACGTAACGGGTTGGCAATTCTTGAGAGAATCTCTTGGCAGTTAAATTGAGATTAATCGTTATCTTTTATAAGAATGGATTCAAAGTCACCAAGCTCTGCGGACATCACAACTTTGAAGACAGGACAAAGAACTGTCCAGTTCGGAGAACCGAACTTAAAGACCGAGGAACAAATAGTTCAAGGAACTATCCAGTTCGGAGAACCAAACTTAAAGACCGAGGAACAAACTCAATCTGCTCTCGTCATCGACGATGACTTCATACACTACAACATGAACCACAAACACAGAGGTATGGCCCTGATTTTCAACCACGAGAAGTTCCTGAATCCCAAACTCGAAAAACACACCGGTTCCAAGTCGGACTGCGACGCCCTCAAAAGCGTCCTCGAAGAATTGGGATTCGCAGTGACAATTAAGCACAATGCAACTCTCGAAACTCTTCGGGAGACGATTCAGCGATCTGCATCAGCCGATCACTCCAATCACGATTGTCTGCTCGTCTTCGTGCTAACTCACGAAGCGAACGGACTTCTTGAAGCTCACGATGCTCCTTACGAGCCGAAGACGTTGTGGAGCAGTTTCGCCGCTGAAAAGTGCCCCACATTGGCCGGAAAGCCGAAGCTCTTCTTCGTGGAGGCCAGTAGATATTATGAAGAAGTCGTGGACGAAGAAGCAGCACCGAAGATTGAAGAATATGCTCAGGGAACCCCGTTTCTTGAGTCCGATTTCCTCATTGTGCACTCGACGATGCATGGTCACAAATCAATGCGTACTCCATCTCATGACTCCTGGTATGTTCAGGCTCTTGTTGAAAAACTGTCAGAACTTGGCAAGGAGTTGGATATTATGACGATATTGACTCTCGTTAATCAGAAAGTCGCTCTTGACTACGAATCGGATACCCACCGAAAGCAAATGCCTGAAATTGAATCTACTTTGACGCGAATTTTATTTTTCAGGGATAAATGATTTCTTTAATCCACAATATTAGATTTCTTCTCAAATTTTCATTGTATTCTTCGAAGGAGGCTGAACATTTATTATGTGTCTGCTGAATACTCGTATCTAATTCTAATGTAATGTAAAAAAATGTGCAAATGTGTGTAAAAAATTCACAATTTTAGTAGATGAACTATCAAATGACAAAACCATTTTATTTAAAAAATAAGTTTATTAAGTAAAAAATATGCTAAGCAAATAAAAAAAATCTTTCTATTACAATAATTCATTCATTTTTTACAATTTCAAATGTAACTATTCTATATCTATCAACAAATAAAAATTACTTAATATTATAATATATGAGGAATCTAAAATTCAAAATTAATAAATCATGTTATGTAAAGAACCTAGGATTCAAAGTGGTAAATCATTATGATCTGAAACAATATTTCTATTTCGAAAAGATGCTCTCCCATGCACTTATATCTTTGCTCATGATTTCTGCAAATTACTCTTTCAATTTTAATGAAGGTACAATTGCTAGATTTTATTAAAAATTTTGTCTTAACAATAATAAAAATAAATAAATCAACCTACTTAAATAACTGCTTAATGATTTTCGCGTTTGACTTCTTTTTTTCTGATGCCTTACCAAAAGTCAAATTTTTCGACAGAGTATCCTGCGATTCTGCCAATTGCCTCAACTCCCCATTATTGGATTTCGGATTCTCAATTTTGAAATCGAGCGCGATCTTCTTTTTCACTTCGGTCAGCAACGTTTTTATTTCCATTTTCTCCCCGTGATGGGCTAGAATTTTGACGAGAGCTTGAATAAACCAGGTACCATTCTGTGGATCTCGAGCCGAGGAGAAACCAGAAATCGTCGAATACATTGCGAGGAAATCGTATTCTAAAAATTCAACATCAAACAAGCGATCAGAACTATTTCGACAGGCCTGAATGAAGAAGAGTTTCGGCTTTCCTGAGAGTGATGGACAAACATCACTCATGAAGTTGTCCCATAGTAAGGATGTTTCGTACAGATCGTCGTATGCTGCAATTTGTCCATCACTTCCATGAGAGAGCACAATGACTACTAAACAATCATGGTCTGTATGATCTATGGAAGCAGTTTTCAAAATAGTGTCTTCAACTATTTCAACAGTCGCATCTTGCTCAACTATCACTGCAAAACCTAGGTCTTTCAGAACTTTTTCTAGAGCTTTGCAATCCACCGAAGTTCCGTTGCGCTTTTTATGTTTTTGAAAGTTTTCGTGGTTGAAGATTAGAGCTATACCTCTCTTTGGGTGATCCATTTTGTAAAACTCAAAGGAAGAATTTGGTTGTTCCGTTTGTGCCATAATTAATTCAGCTATGAATTCGTCTCGCTTAAATTATCTTAAGATTCTCGATTTTTACATGAGCTACTAGTTCTTCACGTTCTAGGCTCGTAGTGATAAGCACTTTGAATTCGAAATTTGAACAGATGTAACGATCGATTATAATCCAGAGCTTGACAAACTTTTTCTGCAATTCAATCTATAAAACATTTATATAGCGTTTTATATCGCTTTGAAATGTCCAATTTGTATATAATACTTATAAGTGACATTTGTTTTCAAAAAGTCGTTTTACGAAAGATCGATATACTGACCCTAAGTAGAATAATTAAAAAAATACTCGGTTATCATGCGTTTTTAGAAATAGATATTAGTGTTGAAAACACCAAATCGCAATTTTTTATCTAGTGTCGCGAGTTTCTAGATATCTCGCAACTTTGATAATACTATGCTCCTAAAATCCCCACAATATATAAATTTATATAATACATGATTATCGTCATGAAACTGTACTTAAATATTAATCTTCAATATTAATAATCGCAGCGATAAATTTTCGTTTTAATCGTCCGAAAATAGCAATTGTTTTTTCGTTCGAATTAAAACAATCAACAACACGCTCAAGAATGTTCCCTAATAAAACACCCCATACAAACAGAGTCATAACCGTTTTTTCGTGTCGTTGATTTTTTTCATTATTATACATATATTTCGCTTGTTTGCGGAACGAATTCAAAGTTTGAACGCGACGAATTATTTATCGCACGATAAATCACTTTTCTTTATTTCGGATAAAATAATACCGAGAGACCGCGAGTTTGCCCTAAACAGATTAATAAGATTTATACTCCCGTTGGGTTGCAAGTTCAAGAAGCTTCATTTATTCAATTGGGAAAAGCGATTTCGAATATATCACGAGGCGAAACGGTTGCTTATAAATCAAAAATGGAATTTTAGTCGAAATTCTGTGATAATATTTCGATATGATTCAGCGTCTCTGAAAATTTTGATCGAGATTGGATGAATGGTTCAAGAGAATGTAGAGTAATTATATATTAATAAGCAGATAAATGCATATGTTTATAAATAAAATTACGTGTTTGTCTAGAAAAGTTTCTACATAATTGCATTATACTATTTAAATTCAACATTTTACAAACAGCGTGATTTCTATCATTTGACAGTTCTCAGGGGGGCCTTTTCGTAGCCCAATCGTAGCAAATTTCATACATTTCTTACTAGAAAAATTGGAACAAGAACAAGAAATATTTTAGTAATAATACAGCACTTTACAATTGACTTTGAGTCCAAAGTATTTCGAGCAACACCAAGTCACAGAACCTAGTCGTAGTTGTACATACAATTTTTTGGTGTACTGTATATGAACATTATTTATAAACACCTTAACGACTCAACCTTTCGTAGTGAACCTTTCCATATATATTGTATGCACGTATGATTCTGCATCATTACATTTAACTATCTACAAGATTTCTTGCTTTGATATTTCACTTCAAAACCTATTCTACAACCCAGCCACAGCAAATATTCTCAAAGTAATCACAACAATTTTAAATAGTCTTAAAATATATAAGACGACTGAAATGGGCAGGAGTACAAGTGACGCTTTTGCCAAAATTGAGTTAAAATGTACAGGAATCGCTCCTATTTGGTGTCAAAAGGATATAAACGAACTTGGAATGTGTACCTCGATAAATCATCAAATCGCTCGACCTCCTTCTAATATTATACATTTAGATACATGCTCAATTTTAAGCGCACTTTTCAAGTCACAGAAACCAA
>CM045580.1:920746-1015414 GCA_024721215.1 Cheumatopsyche charites | reverse complement strand
ACATTGAATATTGATAAATCCTCCCATTTTCCGAATCATTTAAACATACCCAACGTACGAATATCATTCGAATCGAATCGAATTTTTTTCCGCTTCGACTTTTTTCCCCTATTTCTGCAAATGGCATAAAATGAGATTGCGGGCAATAGAAACGCTCTAGGTTTTCGCTCTTTTCTCCGGTGTATCGTGAAATTTAGGATCTTTGATTGCAGAAATAAGAGCAACCGACGTAAAAACCTCACCTACGGAGCACGTGTGCTTTGACTGGAAATCGCCCGATTGAAACCTTCTTGGGATTCGTGTTTGTGTGTTGAGGCAAATCCTCGAATATGCATCGCTGCCTGTTTTAATACGGAACGTGATCTTCCAGTTTTGAGATCTGAAATAAATGTGAATTTAATCATAGATTTTTTTTCAATATAAATTATGATTTGTTTTGATGTGTCGCTGTGATATTTTAGTGACAAGTTTTGGCAAATCGATTTGACGAGTATAAGTGGTGTTAGTCGATCAGAAGCTAGAGTCAATGGTACTTTAACTAAATGACAATTGATATGAATAATTAATCGAATGACTCTTAATAGCTGAGATTTCCATTTAAGGAATCATTTTGCAAAGCATTATATTAAAAAAAAAATCACTTATGTAAAAATATATTTATTTCTCTCTGATACTTTAGAAGAATTTATCATTACGATAACACTTATCGTTATCGCAATACAGCACAATGTATCAAATATAAAACTGACTAATGCTTATCGAACAATATTCAAGGTTTTTTTGGTATTTGTATTAAATTTGGATGCATTTTGGAATGAATTAGATTAAATCTAATGTCTTTGCAAATAAATAACACAAAAGTAAGGGAGTGTAGGGCTAGAAGTTCTAGAAGTATATTGTTCTCTACAGAATGATTTTGTACGAAAAAGAGATTTAATGTGCACAATTAAAACATTAGATATTTTTCAACATTGGCAACAATTTTAGTTACTCTAAAAACGACGTTGAAAGATAAAACAACTTACCCCCGAACTATCAGTTCCACTCTCCCCAACCAAAATTTCATTTATATCTTAAAATTAATCGACAAATCACCTGCAAATGAATACAACTTGGACTTAGACACAAAATAGAGATCCTCTATTAAGCAAACAATTATTACTTATCTATACAAGGGAACAGTCGTAACCGGCTTTAGTGCGCTTAATAGGGTTTTCGTGTCCGTTATATTATAAACGTGACCGTATTGAAACATAGTGAATCTCTCCAGTGACTTGTAAAACGTCTCCTTTTTCATGCGATACAAACTTTATGAGACCGAGGCTGTAAATCTTCACTACGCTCAGTTTCGCGAAAACTATTTTTACGTAGCCATAACAAATCTCGTTCAACGTAAATATAAATGACGGACACAATATTGCGCGAATCGTACAAAAACTATGATCTAATCTACATAATAAAATCAGTGTGTAAACTGTCTTACATCTTCGTCTAATACGTAAAAAATATTGAAGTAAGTTTTTTTCAGATAGTTATTCGGTTGATTTTTATATACCTGTATTTATATCTAGGGTAATTCCGGTATAGATGGCCATATAGAAAACGATGCTCAGCTGTTATTTCTTTTTCCGAAAATTGTAATCAATTATTATTTTTATATTCAAGTTGGATATTTAGCGATCAGAGAACATTCAATAATTGTTGCCTGATTTTGCAAAAAAAATAGCCACTGATCATCATTTCCCATATGGCCATCTATACCGGAACCACATTATAACACAATAATAATTACTTCTTATAAACAATTGTACTTTCTACCGTATTCTAAGCTTTCTTGTGATTACTTTTTCGCTTGGTTACTCGATGTGTAGTTCATCTACCATCGCCACTAAACTCTCGCCGATCTTTCAAAATTTATTATAGGAAATTGAAGTCGAATACTTTATATTTCGATTCCGAAAATATGACGATTACATGAGTGAAACGATGAATTCCATCGTGACTATGTAATGCGATTAAGTCAGCGCTCGGGGAGTTTTCTCGAATTGCAGATTTATCAGGTGACTTTTCCCGTTTCCCCTAATCTACTTAAGCAGTTGTACGAGATTCGTACCCGTTCTTCAACTTTGTAATCAACATTTTAATCCCTTTTATCCTGCTTTGTAAGTACATAATTAAATGTCGTCCGCCATTATCGCTAGGCGAAAATCCAGCCGAGGAGGGGTATTAAAAAAATAATCAAACGACACTCACTATGCGAAAAAAAAATTGTACAAAGGGAGCTAAATTAAAATATAAATTTTGTCCGCTTTTCTCTCTGGTTAGTCGATATGGAGGAATTTTCTCGAGCCGATTTCGAAACGAATATAAAAAGTAATAGCAGACATTCTGTTATCTTTATTTTGCCTTTGGCATGCGAAAATTACCGATACGTAGAAAGGAATAAACACATATACCAAACCACGCAGTGATTTTTTCATTATCACATACTTATATTAAAAACGTCTTCGGAAATATTGTGGAAAAACGTTAATATTCATCAAAATATTTGCATTTATTCTAAGCACAATATTTCATTTATCTACTCGAGTATCGATATTAAATTTTTTTTAAAACATAATAACTCACGAAAGGCTTCAACTTTCGAACATGGTTCGCAGATTCGAAATGCGACATAAAATAAAAACGCTCACTATTCCAGATAAACGATACGACTCTATGAAACTATGAAAAATATCGTTATGCGATTTTCGAAATCGATCCAATATAAAGTGAGGTTTTATGAAAAGTCGGATTCGATAACTTCGTCGACCGAAGGACCTCCTCTTAGACTTCGAACCGAACTTTACTCTCAACTTTATTAAGTTGGAACCGAATACGAAAAGTTCCTGGCCGAGGCGGTTTTATTTCACGAATATTAAACATCCGAACATTTATCTCGTAATTGATTAAGTTATTAAAATGGCTTTATTAAATCAAATTAACTTCCACGGAATCGCTTATTAGACAGTGAATGAAATTAATATTTTATATTGACCCTTTTCATTCGGATAGATGTAGGTTGACATTATTATGCTTGTGACAATTGGATTTTTTTCTAAATTTTGATTATGATAATAATTTTTTTATTCAATAAAAATTGAATTATCATTTTATATTTATTAGTTAAAATTGTATCGCTTAGTTTGAAAAAAGTTTGCAAATACAACTCAAATGTGTGTGCCAATTTTCGGCATTGCAATTTTCTCGATCGTGATTCAATTATGAATATTAAAATATACCAAATAAGATGAAATTGAATAAAAATTATTTTTATTTAAGATTTCATTGAAATCTTAAAAAGATAAGAGTTACTGAATATATTTATAAATCATTAGAAGTAAATACAAAATTCTAAGTCATTGTTCAATAATATGAATTCAGTGTAAAATTTTCAGTGAAATACGTCAAAATGTAAAAGCGAACATCCACTAGACTCGAATCGAAACACAATTTGCGTCAAAAACCGTAACACTGAGAAAATTCCGCAAATTCAACGCGACAGGTCTCACCCGCCCCGATCTCCCCTTTCTAACCACTTACGCCTTTTTTACATGCGCGACAGACAGACAAGAAGCAGACACACAGACAGACGAGACAGAAAGACAATTTCGCCAAAGGGGACGACACAAAAATCACCCTGTTTCTTCTATTCGACGCTGAGGGGTAACTTTGCAGTGGTGTAGTACTAAATTATTAAATTTTACTCCTAATATAAAATCTGTAATACATATTCAACTAATTTAAAACTATAAATTAACTGCTAGTTTCTATAATCTAGCGTTATTCTAGACTTTTCTGACAAGGACTGGTCTTTTGGTTTTGATTCGTTAAAAATCTACGGAACAAATATGGATTTTTATCAGTTCATGATGGAAGGACTGACTGTAATTCTCTGGTTGATAAATTAAAGTAGTAAAAAGACAGGTCCGATAACCAATTATTAAATTTTTTATGGTATTTTTCGTTCATAATGAGCTGTGCATAATATTTGCTATGGATGTGCTACGAAAAGGTATCTCTGAGAACTGTCAAACAATAGATATTCCGTTGTTTGTAAAATATAAAAATAGAAACCGTTTCATATTCACATTTAAATTTTTTTATGTAGGAATAGATAGAATAAAGTGCATTTAATTTTTTAATATGTCAATGAATAGAATTAATAAATTTTGTGAAATTAAAAAGGACCATTCGGGAAAAAAATGACAAATGACGATTCACGTAAACGTGAATGAACAGAAATTCATTAAAAACAGCAAAATACCATTAACTAGCAGTGCCACGCATGTGTATCAAAATTGTTCGAAATGAACCAAATTCGTATTGCCATCTATGTGTGAAATAAAAAAATAGCGAAAAAAAATATTTAAAATGAAAAAAAAACGGTAATAACATTCCGCGATTGAATTTTTGACTGGAGCCTACTTAACCTACGATATAAATACGTATATTTTAAGGATAAAAATGTAGGTCTCGGACAGAAGTCGAACGCCTTATGTACGTAAAAAGTGACGCAGGCAAATACAATGCACGCTCGATAATTCGAATACGGCTGAAAATTTCGAGCATCGTTAGCGTATTTATAATATAGATTTATGAACGTCCGTTACTTTTTTAAGAGCGTTAAAAAACTTTCATATTAATTTCGTTTTTTTTTTCAATTTTGTACTGGATCGCGTACCCATTAAAGGCGGCCGAATGTAAAAATACACCACTGGCGGGGTAGATTCGACCCCCACGGGCGCAAAATAGAAAAATAAATATCCGCAGAGCAATTTATTCCCCCGATGTTGGTTTTTGGTCGATGTCGACTTCGGCGCCGCATTTCGCTGACGCGATTTATGTAAATGCCGAATGCGAGATTAATTTTTGGAAGCCCGCGCTCTATGGGTTAAAAGTCGGTAGACCACAACGGCACTTGTTCCCGACGCGAACACTTCAAAGATTTTCTTATTTTTTGCTTTTGTTTCGTTTTTTTTAATGTCTGCTTTGGTTTTTTTTTAGAATCTCAATAAGGCGCTTTTTGTGCTGATCTTTTATTTTTTCGGATTTTTATTTGTTTTATTTGAAAGGGTTTTGCAATCTGTTTTTTATTCGTACTAGAGTTAATCAAATATTATAGGGATTCATTTTTTCAATTTATTTAAAAGTGAAAAAAATATATCATGAATATAATTTTTTTTTGCTTTTCAATACCTAAATGATTCTCTTTGAAATAAATACTTTCAAAATAAGATAAATGCAACTAGGTGAAGGTGCTTCTTTTTCAAGATCCATTAATTTTCAATAACTTTAAATCATTGAGATCTCAATATAAACGAATTTAATTAATACACATCTAAGTATCTGTATTATATTAAATGCTTCTAGTGAATTTTAATTAAAATTCATTGCTTTTAAAAGAAGATCCGATATTTATTAAATCTACCTTGTATTTTTATTCGAATTGAATCTGACATTATACGCTCAAACATCGAATATTTCAAAGATTTATTTTTAAACATTTTTTTCTAGTATTATATTGACTGGAATAATATACCGAAATCATACATGAAAATCCTAGAAGCTATGAGATATAAATAAAAAAATTAAATAACTGAAATTCATGAGTTAAATTATATACCATCTTCAATGTGTTAACGATTTTTAAATTAGAATGCAATAAAAACCAAACGAAAATAAATGCATTTATACTAAAAATTATATAAATTCTAAAAAATTTAAATCAAAAATACTATCGACACGTGGAAAAATATTTTTTTCGCGCGAAAAACTCTACCTAAAAAGAGGATACACCTTATTTTTCCTCTTGGCACGTGTAACTTTATATCGTTTTGGCCCCTTTGCGATGTTTTCGCCCGATGCGGCCCTGTTTACGTTCAGGGTCGAATTAGAAAATATCGAAATTGGTCCGAAGTGCCGCAAAGGGCCAATATGTCGGCGACATTATCGGCTTACTGCGCCGTTAAGCCTGACCTGCACCATGCGGTCGAAGCAAACAACAACATCGGTCTCGTTTCTGAGATATTAATCGGAACATTATATTAAATGTAAAATAATTTGAAAAATTCATTAAAATTATTCGCATTGTGACCGATGTGTCGTACCCTGTCGCTACTGCTACTTATCGCTGAATGTGAAACCCAACTTTGATCGAAAATGCATAAATATTTAAAAATCAAATCTATGAAAATTTCTTAATGTATTCTACAAATCTAGATTAAATCAAGGAATTCACATAAATTCTTAGTATTTTGTTGTCTCTAATGAATTTCTATACATTTATGTTCCTATCACGTGAGCTGTTATTTGTCTTAATTAATTAAATTAATCAAATAATATGTTGATCTTCAATGGGATTTAAGCTTTAAAATGCAGTATGCACTGATAGAAATTATAAAATTTATTATTAACATGATTAATATTCATTAAATTAAATATTAACTCTAAATGTATCGAATATGATCATCTAAAAGTGCACGCAAAATTGAAATCTTTTAATTTATCCCTAAATATCAAATTCGCATATAAAAGTCATTAATGACATTTTAATTCAATTTAGATCAAACTGCTCAATTATTATCAATTTTATTGCATTTTAATTTAAAAAAATTCAACATTCGACTATACATTAGAAAAAATAATTACGTTCATACGAATGAATCGCGTCGAACTTTATTAGCTCTGATGTCGGATCATCAATCATTGCGCCCAACGAACCACAATTAAAATTAAAGGAAACGAAAGACCGGGAATATTTTTCGTCGGGGATGAAATATCCCGGGATTTTCGGCAAAGGGAGGGAAATCCCGGGAACATCTGATACTTCGGGGCCATTAAAATTACAACCGGGCCGAGCCCGCGGGGTTGCGTTTCATTAATATTAATAAAACTTTAATCTTCGCCGGGGAAAGTTCAAATCTTAATTTTCGTGCGATAAATTGTCGGTTAACTTGGAAAATTTGCGTATTCAATCACTGAACTCATAATATAAACATCGGTTTCGGAATCGGCTCGATAAGTTGATGCCGCTTACAATTAGTCGAGTAATAATTCGATTTCTAGTTGAAATTCTATAGGTTTTCTACAAATTATTTTACCGATCGCGATTATTTTCCACTAATTCAGAAAAAAAATAGTTTCTAAATATCCATGATTCTCTTCGTTTCGATACTTTGCATTTACATGTGGCTATTTTCTCATATATTATAAGTTAAGTTAGGTTTTATGAAAATATTCAGTATGTTTTACATCTATCGTTGGTTTCTATCTCTGGACGATTTTTATCATTTATGTAAAGGAAGGACGACAAATATGGACTCTATTAATAATAAATATGAATTTGAAATATGGAATATATAAATACTACAAATGGGTATTGCTTTATTGCGAACCATCGTATATTGTATATCACCAAATTTAGAACGACTCTTAAAATTGATGGTAAAAACTCACGGTGATTCATAATATTGCATTTATCTATATTTTTCAACTTCCTCTATGTAGTACATGATAAGTATACATTCACATGAAATATTTTGGTTACAGCTACTATTACAGATTAAACTCTTAGATAACTGAATGATTATTTAGAATCCGATAAAAAATCTGTATGTATCGTACATGTACATTGCACTTATCTTATCTTATCTTACTATCAACTGATCGAATATATATTTTTCATTTTTGCAACATATGTATTTTTAACTATTTAGCAATCATCGACAATACACATAACATTCGGTAAAAAAAAATACAATTTACGGATCAACGAACTCGCACAAACTTCTGCATTACAGAGTTCCAGCTGAAAATTCATTAAAGTCCTTGCATAAAGCCGATCGTTAAAGAGTCTAATTACCCGACGAAGTTTTTCAATTTTCCCAAAACTTATCATTATTAACGCACTTAGCTCCGATCAATTATGTACGAGATGGGGTTTGGGTTTTTGAGTGCGCGACGCTTTTATCGAACTGCGACGTTTTACAATCGAGTTAGTGCTTAAGCCTTATTTTATTAGTGCTCTCTGCATAATTTATTTATGAAATATAGCCTCCCCAGTAGGGGAAATTTCGCTCTACGGTCTTTTGAAGAGTTAATAACTTTAATAATTCGCCTTAGGAGCGGTGCTTTTCGATTGCGTACTTCGAAGAGCGGAGAAAATAGTGAAAAGTAAATCAAACGATTGATATTGCGATTCGAATTTTAATGGAAATTTTTCATTTAAAATTATATCATGAATCGATTATTTTTAAAATCAACTAGTATTGTTTGAGAATTTATTGAATTTAAAGCTAAATATGAACTGTCGGGTATTATTTAAAAAAAAAGTTATATAAACAAAACGAACTCAAAATTAGATTTAGGATGACCGTATAAATTAAAAATTCTCATTTAGTGATTGATAATTAATAATTGATATTTTTATGATGAATTCAACAGTGGTCCTTATATTTCATATCTGAACCATTCGAAGCTAATCGAAACTAACTTTATTCAATCTGAAGTCAATAAAACGAATCAAAAGTGTTTAATTCCTATTTTATCTGAAATCATAAACATACAAATTTTGTTTATATTAAATTACGAATGTGGTCAGTTTACATTAGAGAACAGAATCAATTTAAATGACTTCAGAAATAAATGATTTATTTCACAATTAGACAATGAGGACAAACGTCACTTTAAAACACAATCAAATTAGCTCTATTATTAAATTGAGATATGGATTAACAGATTTGAATAATTATACACTCATCCCTCGATTTACGCGGTACCCACTTTACGCAGTCAGTAAGAAATTACATTTTTTTAAAAAATCATAAATATTTTGTGGCACAAATGTGTGTGTAACATGAGATTCAACAAATTAGAATTAGAATATAACAGTGAGAAGGCGAAATAATAAAATTACAATTATGCAATTATGAATACTTTTAACTTTAATCATGTTATAAATTTGTCAAGCTATTAAATCAATAAAATTCTCTTTTCGTACCTCGTTTTATGCGGTTTTCTGGAACCTATCCCCCTAATTTATATGAACTTGAAGTATCGATTTACGCAGATTTTTATTTCATGGAACCCATCTTCCGTTTTTGTATGAATTCGGAGTCTCGATTTACACGATTTCTCCAGGAACATATCTACCGCGTAAATCGAGGGATGAGTGTATAGTTGAGACAAAACAGCCAACACAATTGCAAAAGATCCAATTAAGCTATTCTCGAAACAATTGAAAATCCGACATTTTCTCACAATTCCGCAAATCCGCTCTCATTTTTTTTATCAGCGGGCAAAATAGAATCATTCTTATGGAACGAACGCATAATAAAAAGAGCGGTTTTATTCTTCATTTCTTTTTCCGCACTCGTAACTCTCGAGTTATAATGGAACCGGGGGATGGTCTTTGTCGTATTTTCAGGGGTCACAGAATTCGAAAATAATTCTCGGGGCCTTCAGTAATTCCTGAAAAGTCATGGACACGACGACGCTGATTTCTCCTCTCCTCTTTCTTTTCACTTTGTAACGCACACACGTATAATATAATTTTCCGCAGAACTGAGATACCCTTCGGGGAATAAATATTCCCGGGAACGAAATGAAAATGTTCCTCTGAAAGTATGAAACGCGTTTTCAGTCTTTTCGAAACGAACTCGTGTTCAAACACTGTTATAGTTAATGCATTCATAGTGAGCAGTCACAGTTTTTATGTCATCTTTCAATACTATTTCAATTGAAAAAAATGCATTACTTAAGGTTATTTTAATTGTTTCTATGTTCCATCTCTTGCTATCCATTTTTGTCATTTTTCTACTTTCTGTTATGTATTCATTCAGTCGAATATTTTTTTAAACTTTAACTATTGAACTTATTCGATAGTTGACGTCTGAAAAGGCCAAGGGGCACAATTGAAATCTAAAACATTATTAAAGTTACGATCAATCACCGAAATTCATTGAACATCCGAAACTTTCTCAGATCAAAACACGAGTTAAGAGCTTTCATCTAAACAATGCACGAAATGTGTTTCAAATGCATACAATCTTGAAATACATAATACATACAACTTTGGCAGAAATGTTACTTTTTCCCTTGGCCTTTTTAGTCATCAATTGGTCACTAGTATTGCGGGTACAAATAACCTAGTATTCGTACACGTTCCGAGTATATATATATCTTAGTATTTGCACACGAAACATGTTCATATAGCCACATTATTTCAATAAATGATTTTTTATCTATATCTACTTTATGAAAATAATCGTTGAATTTTTAAAGTACTTGATATCGATCAATTTTCAGTAACATATATGTATCGTTAGGTTCCTTTTTTAATGTGTATAGATTTTAAATCATCTATTATAGCCTCTAATTGATCTTTGACATTTGTCGATATAATCTAGCTTTAAAACCTAAAAAACTCATATGAAATTTTAGATTAAATAGAGCGCAACTGGAAAACCTTTAAATAGCTCTCTCCACATGAAAGGGGCGCTTAATTAATTTCACGCTCAACGAATCAATATTTTCTATCCGATAAACGTTTTAAAATATATCATCAGACTACACACGATCTCGAACTTTCATATAATAACTAACTAACCGACTTTGCATATCGGTTTCATAAATTTGCCAACTTCGACTTCGACTATCGCTCCGAGTCGTTGCGGGTGCAATTCATAAATATAAATTAAGTTTGTTCGACACTTGTTTCGCTCATGTATATATAACACTCTCTTAATAAATACATATCTCGTTTAATATTCCAATTAAATTTTAAAACGATCTTAGAGCCGTTCGTGTACATATAAGCGTTATTTGCAAAATAACACGAGTGTTTGTTATATCGGATATCCGATCTGTTTGTGTTATTTGTATTAGATTGAGATTTCGATTGTGCGAAACCAATATTGTTAATCTTAATAGCGTTTGTATATAAGTCATTAGAGATTTGATTGGGAATTAATCGTTTGAATGTAGTTTTGAAATATACTATGGGGATATTGGGAAATGCGCAATAATTCAAATTGATTTGATATATATTTCGTTAGTAGCTTTTTTATTTATATATTGAACCATTTTCTGAACTTAATTCAATTTCGATAAAAAAAAGTTACTTGTACCCTTTGTATTATTCGGTCGTTATATGTTTGTATGTCCAGGATAAAGCTCTTTTTGATGTGTATCTTACATAATCAGTAAATATTGTCAATAATTTTCAAATTACATCGATATTTTCATCTAAAATAATTCTGGAAAAATATCACTGCTACAAAATTGAGGCTGTAAGGTCAATAAAGATATTCGATATAATCTTTAAAATTTCAATAAAAATTTTCAACCAATCGATAAAATACTCCAATATTTCCATTAACTTGATCTTCCATCCGATATTTAAAGACAAATCGTCCCCAAAAATCGATCAAATCGAAACATTTTATATCAGAAAATGAATTTTCACATTCAAATCACAGTTTATCACACAAAATCTAATATTCCCAAACCGTCTTGCAGATAATAGCCCGACATGGCTTAGATCAAAATTCTTACGGACAAACTTGATAGATTCTCCTGCGACGTGCCGCGGAATCGAAATATCCAGAAATATCTCAATTTCGAAACGAACCTTGGATATTCCCATAATAAAATATGCAATATTCACTCCACCCTCGGTTGGAGTGAGCCTCGTGAAAAATTTGCTTTATGCGAACGGAGCCCCCTTGGACTTGGGCTATTTATGGTTTTTCCCCTCAGAATGCATTCGAGGCAATAAATAAAGTGGGAACTTTGCCGCCTCGAATATCCAAGACTTTTCTGGTTGAGGTTTTTGCTGATTGAAGTTGGAAATTTTTGAGTTTCTTTGCATATGATAGGTTTTTTCGATGGATTTTCATGTTGAAATGTATCTGGATTAAGTATTGTGATTTGGTGTCGCTCGAGATTCGATGCAATTTAAGTGAGTGTCTAATATAATATTAGAGAAAATTTGTTTGTGTGTCACATTCATAATGATGCGTTGATATTTTTAAATCGTTATCAATAAATATATAATAAATTTAATGCAAAATATGTATAGAATGTATGTATGTAAGTTGTGCTTAGTGCGTTTTTCTTTACTATACCATTTTGTCAAATGTCTTTGATGTCTTATCGATTGTAAAATATAAAATTTAATGATTTGAAAACAACTTAAGATACACAAATAATAAATTTATAAAATTTTATCGTAATCGTATAAGTGATAAAATAATATATCTAATACATAAGAAACACGTTCATTTGAACATTTTCAACTCGACACTCTAATAAATATATGTTTACCTAAAATTGCGTCATAAAATAAGTATTGCACTTATTATAGAAAATTGCTCTGTAAAAACTCACTTTATCAAAGAAATAAATGTCTATGAAAACTTAATGCATTATTATACATTTGTATATTGATATTGTTTGTTTGACTGTAAAGCTCTTTGCGTTTCTGAATAAATACTTGGAAAGCCATTTCTGAAATCTTCTCGAATTTCCTTGTAACGTTCCGTTTGATCTGGAAATGTATGAAAATTTCTTTATTTGCCAATATTGAATGCATTTCGAGTCACGTAATATTATTGTGTAAATATTCTATGTTGTACAAAAAACAAATTATGTTCATAAAACGATAAAATTGTATAAGTGTACGTAAATATAAATGATTTTTTATTCGTCCTATCAAGATAATTCAGGTCAATAATCACAACTACATATATAAATATTTATACATACAATGTTTTCATAATTCTTAGTTCATGTGTCTATTTGAAGTTTCCATACATTTCTGGCAGCGAAATTTCACATGAATTAATGATTTATAATGGATAACGCACATAAATGTATGGAAAAATCAGACTTATGTATATCATTAGAAAGCTATTTAAGTGAGTATCACTTTTCATTATATGTACGCTAATATAAAAAGGTTATAAACGAACTTAGAACGTGTACCTCGATATATCATCAATTCACTCGACCTCTTCCTAATACATGTAGGTTCAACTTTGAGCTAACATTTCTCGAAGTTACTTACACCCTTTGGCCTTTTCAGTCGTCATATATCATGCAAGGAACTAAGACATCCACATTTCTATCCCATTACCGATTAACGTCACATTAGAGACGCATCTCCGATATATCCAAGGAAATGCATCTTCCGGTGCATTTCGCATTATTCATATTTCAACCGTTTTAAGTGCAGTCGACGTCCGATTTATGCTTCGACTGAATAAAACAATTCGACTTCGGTACACGAGGACATCACTTATTCAGCACGTCCCGTTGTTCACTCTCTATACCTTTTTTTTCAGATACAGAATTGAACTGAATTTTTGAATTCGCTCCGTCGATTTTTTACTATGCAATTTTTTTTCAGCTGAAACGTCGAATATGTGAATAGTGACGTGAAACAGTCGCGTGAAATTTCGATGAAGTCCTCGTGTAACCGATCGTTCGATATTTTTAATTTTTTACACAGTGTGTGAAATAGAATATGAGATTTTTTTTCACTTTGACGTATGAATTTGATTTTTCTGGCTGAAATGTCGCAGGGTATTTTCAGCGCGGAATATTCGATTAATATTTTAAAATTTAAATTTTTTCATTTCAAAATTGATGCATTTATTGAACGTGAACTGAAAAAAATATTTCAAAAAGTATAACTTATATTGTGCTGATAATCTTTTGAAACTTAAATTTTCACAAAAATCTAATTTTTCTAATTCTAGTTATCGGATTTCAATATTTCTAATAGACTTGTATTCTAATTTTTACGAAAATATCTGAAATTGAGAAAAATAATAATTGTATTTATGAATGTGACTATATGAACACGCTCCAAATGCAAACACTGGGCTATATGAACACACACTGTGTGCGAATACTGGGTTATATCAACACGTACAATGTGCAAATTATCGACTATACGAACACTAAAA
Source organism: Cheumatopsyche charites (assembly GCA_024721215.1). NCBI lineage: Eukaryota > Metazoa > Arthropoda > Insecta > Trichoptera > Hydropsychidae > Cheumatopsyche > Cheumatopsyche charites. The sequence continues at coordinate 1,001,402 of CM045580.1, read as the reverse complement.
ACACGTATTCGATATTGAAATCGTAGCACAAAGAATTCAAACGAAAATTCCCAACTTTTCACACTCAACACAACAAACCCTCATCCGGAAAACTCCAATACTAGAATCGAACCGAAGCGTATTTTAATTTCATACATAAATTAGAATTCTCGCATCGACTTTAACACTCCCCGGCACGAAACGAACGACTTCGATAATTGGCGATCGAGCCTCTTTCGAGTTCCCGTTTCAGTTTCTTACTGCTAATTGAAAGCCTTTCCCATCTCAGAAGGGGACGACGGGGAAGGGTGGCCCGATGAGAAAAAGCACTGTTGTTCCTCGGATCCGTGTTTCGACTAACTTTAATTCAGTTCGCTTTTATTGCCTGCCTCCGGGAAACCGTTCGTTTACGACCCGAGCGAAAAGAACTTTCCTCTTGATTATCTCTTTTGCATCGCGCCTTTATTACATCGTCCAGGACCGCGGATTTTTAGAAGGGAATTGCATGTGTCTTAAGAAGGATATGACATGAGGAATAGTTCTTATAACCAGGCCAAAAGACAGAGATAGACCTATATATGCAAGTGAAATTGATATATAGACATCTCATTTGCACATAAAAAGATATTTCACTTGCATTTACAAGCAACTCACTTTCTTACATAAGCAACTCACATGTGTCTACAAGCATCTCATTTGGGTATATAGGTCTGTCTTTGTCTTTTGGTCATGATTTAGGAATCTAAACAGTACTAAATACATAATTGTTGTTTCGAATTCATTTTTCTCTTGATGCTAGATTCAAATCCTGTCGGATTTTGGTGAGAGTCACACTTTTTTCTTTACAAACAAATTTTTTTTCCGTCTTCAGACGGTGATTGGATAGAATTCAATAGATTTCAGTGACATATTTCATTTGCTTATCATATGACTACTGAAAAGACTAAGGGATAAAAGTAAATTCAAGAAAAGCACACTCAAAATTGAACATGTACCCACATGTATTAGAAGTTAGGTCGAATGATTTGATGAAATATCTCGGTACACGTTCCAAGTTCGTTTATATCCTTTTTCTACCAAATAAATGAGCGTACATAGAAATGATGACTGTACATAATTCAGTTTTGGCAAAGATGTAACTTGTACCCCTTGGCCTTTTCAGTCGTCATATATTATATTACTTGCAACAACCTAACTCTAGCTTTCATCACGTATGTGATCATTCAGTATTCAGTTCATTTGCCACTTTCTTCGACCTCTAAATAACTTTTCTAATATTAAAATACACAAAAAGTATACACACATAATTGTGCCCTTAAAAATAATTGAATTTAAACCTACCTATGCAAAAAAATAAATAACCAAACGACACATTTGCGATGTTAAAAAACGTTCATCGGTCGCTTTGTGCTTTCGGTATCTGACCCGGGGCTACATCGTCAAAGGGAAGATGTAGAAAATGCATAAGACCCATGTGCATGAAAGTGAGGATCTGTGTTTTCGTTGTGGGGGACGTCGTCCAATCGCTTGAAGCTTGGAGCTTTGAAGTTGAAAGCGTTGCGGAGTGAAGAAGACACTCTTGGGTGCTTTGTGCTCGAGGATGATGGTCTGCGATGTATTCGGTGAAACAGCACAAATAAATTATAAAGATATATTGTACTTTCTAGAAATTCGCATGCTTATATCCAAATTTCATATGACTGAAAAGGGCAAGGGGTACATGTGATTTTGAGAAAAGCGCGGTCAATGTTGATTATATGTATTAAGAGGAGGTCGAGTGATTTGATGATGTATCTCGGTACACGTTCCAAGTTCGTTTATATCCTTTTGCCACCAAATATATTAGCTTATATAGAAGCAATTCTTGTACATATATAACTTAATTTCGTTGAAAAATGTTACTCGAACCCCTTGGTTATTTCAGTCGTCATATGGAATATCTATACTTAGCGCTAGTAGTATTTTTCCATACAAATTACTACTTGCATGCGAGTACTCGTGTTTTCATTAAAAAACTGTTGAAAATCCACGCGAGTACTTTGAATAAATATATGAAATGCTACTAGAGTTGATAAGTGACAAAGAGCGTTTTCCCATATGAAATTTAATTACTAGCATGCGAGTTTCTAGAAAGTGTCTGTCTCTTAAGATTCTGTTGTTTGTGATTGAATTTTTTGAATAATTTGATAGTCTAATCACATAAAGGTTTTCAGCTTCACGTTAATTAATTTTCGATTCATCAATTCAAATTGAACATTTTCAACTTTATTTTTTTTTTCATTTTCAATATGAATGTTTCGAAAGTTGAATAAAAACGATTTAAGACGAATGTCACTCGCAAAACGATTCGATTCTATTTCTGAAATATTCGTTATTCATTTGATATTTTAAAACAAACTCGAAAAGTATGATTTCAACACAATTTTATAAAGAATAAAATATAAAGGCAAACGTAAAACGTGTAGAATAAACGTTCGTTTTATTAAGGTCAGAATATTCGACAATTTTCGTTAACTCTTCACTTGCCCATATAAAAGGTTTCACGAGCTGTGCGTTTTAAAAGGCTCTGTTTTATCGCTCACCATAATAAAGACTTTTTAATTTTATTTTTAACTATACGTTAAATTTACGCTTGACCAGTTTAATTAAAGCAATTTTCCTCGAAACGTTTTCGCGAATTAAAAACGTTTTATTCGTTATAAACGCTCAACTATTAAAATGCTTGAATGAATATGTTTTGTTAACTTTTAAACAGCATTCTTTAAAATAACAATTATCCATTCTATAATGATTTTATCATCATCGACTTTCTAATATTACATATTTCTATTCAGTTTAATCAAAATTGATGACCCAAATCGATTGAATTTGATTGATTTTAGAATCATTATTCGTACACTAATTTTTAGCCCCAGTTGTAGTTTATTTACTTTATATCTACAGAATTTTTTTTCTAACACTGCAGTCTAAATTAAATGTTTACTTTTATTTTCCAGTAATTTCATAACCATGGATTCTTTTCGACTATACGTGATCAACTTCTGTATTGACCATAAATGGCACAAATCAAGTCAAAAATACTGAATGCCAATAACTTTTCTCACACCAGGTGAGACAGATAGACTCCCCGGCTGCTGATAGATGTCACTCAAATCTCCATACACACAAAAATATTTTTCATACAAAAATTTTACGATCGTATTTTCGTCAAAATTTAAATCCACACCGTAAATTCGCTGCAATCCAAGCGTTTGTATGACGAATGTTGAACGTAATTCTCGTCGATAGATCAAACACATCCCGGGCAAACGCGAATTGTTTCGCTACGTGTTACGTACACGTATAATACGTTTATTACAATGGATTAATGTTAGCACTTCGCCGGAGCCATTGTTGTTCCACCACAATGGCCAAATGTATGATAATATCGTGTCGACGATGAAAACGCCAAGAAATCCCCTTTGTATACCACTATTAATAATTCCGATGTGCGAATGTGGCAATTTCGAATGTCGAACGAATGCCGTTCGTCTTTGTATCGGATGCGAAGAATTGTACTAGAAAGAAATGTTGTAAAATCTACATATCTCGGTGTAAAAGTGAGTTATGTTTTCAGTTCTAAAGTCGAGCAAATGGTTTGTTCCAAACAGAAGATTTTTTAATCTAAATTTGTCTCGTTCTATCAGTTTTTGTGAGGAAAATGTCTCTTGTCTGATTGTAAATTTAGCACTGAATGTATTAACGTGAATGTTATCTGGCAATAACCAACACTGTGTACATAGATAAATAGTGTTCATTATTGCACTCAAGGGTTATTTTGTACACATAAATCGTTTATGCATGCTGCGTTGGGATTCAATGTCTTCACTTCTAGTCTTGTGGGCTTCAGGTAAAAATCACATGTTGTTTCCTCAATTGATCGATGGAATAGTCATTTTTTTTAGTATTAATTGAATGATTTAGGTAACGATTTCTAAAAATATATTATATAATCAAATATAGGGTAGGTCTTTTCACCTTTGAGAATAAAACGATTTAAGCTACCCGCAATTTTCCAACTACAAACTGTCAAAATCTAGGGAAAAGAGATGGATGTATGTATTGTTGTATGAACTGTAGTATGTCTGTCTCTTTCAGCAGCTGTTTTGATAGCTCATAGTTGAAGTGTAGTTTAAACCGTTTTATTCTCAAAGCTGAAATGAAAAGACTGGTCTTTTTTTGTTTTGAATAAATTCGATCAATTTTAGTGCCGACTTTTGAGTTTTAATTATTCTACAAAAGTTTCTATCTCTAGCGATTGTTCATTCTTTACGCAGGGAATAATTGATAGAAATAAAAAAATATTAGTATTTGAAAGAATAAAAAAATGAAACGATACAAAAATCTGAATTAAAAAATCCTTGACTTTCGAGGCTTTACATTTCCGTATCAGCACTCATCTCAAAATGGTAATCTTTCAAAAAGCGAATCGGAGAACAATGGAGCTTCTTCGTCGTGGAAATATTCCGTCGTCGGTGGCACCCGGTACTTGTTTTAATTCTCCTTTTCCACCGACGAAGCGAATAATGTATAGATCTTCATTCATGCGAAAATAGCAGATAAGCTAGTTATTTATGGCGTATCCCCTTTAATTGCTTCGCCGCAAGGAGGCGTCTTTTAGGTACATCTCGAATTAAATTAGACGAACGAGAAACTATTTAGCTGTGAGGGGAAAAAATGAGACATCTTGGGTTTCTCTTACGTCTTCTATTTCTTGCTGCTTGGAAAATTTCTCTGGATACGTGTGGTATTTTTCAAGAATTTTCATTACGTTTTCCACTTATGAAATGTTTCATTGATTTCGATTTATATATTGCACAATATTTCATATAAAAAAAACAATTAATGTTTTTCTGTATGAAATCAAAATTGTTAAACCATTTATGAAATATTTAATTGTTTTCAATTTAGGAAGTTCGATATTGCTTGATGAAAGTTGAAAAGTTCAGTCTCTTTAAGTCACGAAAATTGTATTCAATTTAAATGTAATATTACTTATAAAAAATAATTAATGTTTGTCTATATGCCTCTTTGTGCTCTGTTAAATCAAATTAATTGAAATTTTCATAATTACTATAGAAACATCTGGGAAAGTTTTCCATTATCATAATTATTCTACAATTTAAACGTTTTTATTAAAAATAAAAAGTTGAATAACTAATACCGTGCTATATGATTTTGTTTCTGGTGAAAACAAATCAAATAATTAATTATATACATATAAAAATCGTACTTTTATTGAACTTGGCAACATAGTTGAGCCATACAATGCAATTCTATAAAAAAATGATAATACACGTTTGATTCATTTATCGAAAATCCCTTAATTATTTCAATTATCCAAAATCACAAACACACAAACTTCCCAATCGGCTTCTAATCATAGAACTCAGTATAAAAACACCCATAATTCTCAAATTCGATCGACGAACCATACGAATTTCCCATCAAAATTCATCTCGCAAAGACTCCCCGCGTTTATTGCGCATCAGAAAACCTATGAAATTTTCAAACGAGTCGCTCGACTTTCAACACAAAGCCTTCGGTTATTTATTAGAATCTCAAACTGGGGGGCCATGTATTAAAAAGTGACGCCACTCTGTGCTTCTTGGGGTGCAACGAGAAAGCGCACTACTAGAATTACGACTCCCAGGCTGCTGGATTTTACGACTTGCACGTGCACACACACATATATCTATTTTATTACAGTGACCATTATTTTTTAATATAAAATAAAAGAAAATTAAAAAAAAATCATTTGAATGTAATTATATGAAGTCGCATTGAGTGTATATAACCTAGTGTTTGCACTCTGTGCGAGTTTATATAGTCACATATTTTTATGAAAACTGTAGTACTTCAGTGCTTCTAGGGATTAATTTTCAGGAACCGTTTCGTATAGTGTTAATTTTTTTTTTTAATAAAATATGCCAAGTCATTCTTATTATGAAAAACGACTTGTTTTTCTAATTATGATTTGAAAAATATACAAGACAATTGATCCATTTTTATGAATAGTTTTGTGAATGCGTTATATTAGTACTTTTTAATCAAATATTTGGAAGAAATTATCATGATATATCGATACGTGACAGGATTTGAATTCAGCATCATGAGGATATTGAAGACCGATACGTCATACACAAATGCTTTGTACTGCTATTTATAGACTTAATATACTATTGATTTCAATTCTGGATACTTTTCTAAGTGATTTTGAAAATGTTGAGCTTTTTCGTAAAATTTGTATTAATTAGTATTATAGTTTTTTTTTTTTTAATTTAAAGAGTGATCGAGTATGGTTCTTAATACGTATATTAATCGAAACCAATTTTAGGAAAGATTTTCATGGAAAAATTCTATTAAATGAAAACATTAATCATAAGAGATTATCATGCAACCGCTGTAGGAGAGTATAAAAATAATATTTTATCGTAAGCTCTAAATTTCGAAGAATTAAGTCAATGAATAAAAATGAGAGCTATCCAATAAAATATTGATTTTATACACCGCGGCAATATTCTCTTTTGAAATATGTTTTCACTAAACTAAATTTATCCATGAAAAACATTCCGAATGTAAATATCAAATGAAGCATTAATAATCTATCTTTATATTGTAAAAGAAACTACAAACCCATCGAGTGGAAAATTTTGCGAAAATCCGCAACATTATTGAAAAATTTTTAAATTTCTCACAATATTTCGAACGAATGTCCTCTTAAACGGAAAACTCATAGTTACAGCACGTATTATACAACTGTAAAAGTACATTTGCCGCATATTGTGACCGTTTCGGAAATCGTCGAATCCATAAATCGTCCAATTTCGCAATGGACCCGTTGATTCGACGACGGACAGTATTTTTCGCGTCCGAACCACGAATAATCGTGGATATTCGCGGATATTCCTAGGGATATTCGATTAATCAGACTCGGTTTGGTCGAAACTGACAAACTGACGGGACAAAGCGTTGTGTATTAAATCAACCCTTTCAGAATGGAAATATCCAACCGTCTGTATATGACGACTGAGAGGACCTAGGGGTACAAGTGTCAATTTTGCCGAAATTGAGTCATGTACAGTCAGTGGCAAAAGGATATGAATGAACTTGAAACGTGTACCGAGGTATATCATCTACTTAATGCATGCAGGTATGTGTTCAACTTTGATCGCGTTTTTCTCGAAATCACTTGTACCCTTTGGCCTTTTCAGTCGTCAGATGTTTGTGAGCTTTTGTGTGCTTGTGCCTGTATGTTCGACATGTTTTCATTAGTGGAGGGACAGGACACAATTGAAGTGTATATTTTTAGAAAGTCAATGTGCAAAGTTTTGAAAATATAAAAAAATTGAATGTCGTTTTAGTAAAATTCAAATCTCTTCAAAAGCTCACGATATAAATATTTTTAATAAAATATACAAGCAACTTCTCGTTTGATATCTCTATAATTGTAATTTCCTTATTCTCTGTGGTTCGAGGTCCATACGATTTCAAAGTTTTGATTTTTTTCTATTAGCATGTTTGTAAATTCACATGTAATTAGGATGTAATAATTTTGAAAACACTCGTCTAGATCTTTCTTTACTAAACAAAAAACTAATACTTTTCACATTTCAATTTAACTATTACTACAACAATTTATCTACACGTGAAAAATCAACAAAACTTTAAAATCGTGATTTTCCCATAATCACGAATCACTAAAACTTTCTTTCCAAGACAGTTTAATACAAAAATTGTGCTTTGGGAGCAAACAATCAGCATGAAAGTAGACCTTACTTAATCTAATCTAATATTCATAATCTAAGTCTCATCAAATCTAACCTAACTCAGCTTAATCTTAATTAACGTCTGCTTCACAACTACATACAGGTTCTTTGAATTTTAACGAACACCCATTCTAAATCAAATGAGTAATCATTAAGTCATGTAAAAACCTATCGGAATCATCAATTTTTAAATAAAATACTTAGGAATTATTATTATATTGTAGCTTTAACACGAAACAATCTTTGTATAAATCCGTCGCTATTTACTTTCAACTTCGCACAATGCACACATTGAGTGCATCATATTTCATCTGTGGACATTTCTTGGTTTCACAACAGCACACTAGTGGCTGCCACCCCATTGTTGTATCACATACAATATAATATAAGGCTTCAACGCTCGTTGTGTTTGTTTCTTTGTTTCGAAGGCGTGTAAGCGAAATAAAACTGACACACCTCTGAGAAAATTTCAATAGAAACCCACCCCGTGTTTATTGTAGACGCCGTAAATACAACGACGTACAATTTAATACGTCGATGCCATACAAAGTGTATCCCAAAAGTCATAAATACGTAAAATATCTATAAATAAGTCAATATATTATATACGAGCATCTACTTTTTTTTTCTGGGCTAATATGCATTCTAGAACATTTTAGAGGTACCCCATTTTCAATCACTTAAATCGCTACAATTAAGACATTTTTGATAACATTTTATAGATTGAGGAACGAAAAAAGATATTGTAATTTTTCAGATCGAAGATTAAGAGTCTGTTATGTGAGTCAAAAGTTCAATAACAACATTCTTAGTACTCATTGTAGGGGTGCACTAAATCGTTATTTTTGACTGAACTCTTAATCATATCGGATTAATTTTAAATAGATTATAAAGCTGAACGTCTTATCTATCTAATTTAGTTTCATTTTGACTAATAAAATTGGTGGAAATTTACATATTTCATAACTTTTGGGACACACTTCGTATTCACGTTCTCTATTTCCCAAGTAGACTTCGCTGAAAGAACTTTCATTGTGTTCACAACGAACACCTGCTTTTACATAAAGAACAAACGATTCGAGTAGGATGTTATAAGGCCTATTACAATATTGACGATAGTTCAACGCAAACATTAGAGAAATTATTATCTACTACGTTGCGAATATAATGGGGCTATACAATATTTATCCGATTTCATGTTAGGAACGTTTATATTACGAAAAAGTTAATAGGTTTCAATATAATCCCATTTAGTGATTTTCACTGCGTGTATTCCAAGTAATTTCCATTAAAAATAACTATAAAATTTACTTATAATATATTAGTATATTCGAACCAATATGATGTTCGTTTATTTGCAACACAAATATAACTTTCGCAAAACACATCTTTTATGAAATATTTATCGTGCGCTTCGCCAAAAAAAAATTCATGAAATATTACCATATCTTTTCAATGTGACGCATAGATCTACATCAACAATACTGATGGATTTTTCGTGTATCTTACACGCAAAATCCATCTTTCATTTTTTTAGGCCTTTTGTGTATATTTTTTTCGAGCCTGACATTTAGATGCGTCTCGACAGCACGAGAAAATAAGGGCTAGAAATTTTAATAAAAGAGCCGAACGTGATAAAAATAAAAGCGAATCGACCCTCAGAAGAAAAAAGTCAATATCTCGAAGAATTCAATTAAAAACCAACCCCTAAAGCCGAAGAAATAAATCGATCATCGAATCGTTTGATTAAATTAAATCGAAAGACGAATTTTGTGCACTTTTAATCCCAAAAATTTTCCAAGGGATGAAAATTCACAGACGAGATGATTTCCTAGGGGAGAGTTGTCCGCCTTTAAAATTCCGACCTCGCACGCTATTAATCTGAAGGGAATGTCCCGTATGACGTATTGTGGAAAATCTTGGGAAATTCGCGGGAAACAGTCACGTGGAGCACGTATTTTATGCACTTGTATATATGTAAGTATATGATGATCTCAGAAGTCAAGGGGTGCAAGTGAATAATTTGTCGAAATTAAATTTTAGCAGTGCGGGTACTTTTCGTAAGTTTGAATCGCTTTCTTTTTTTAATATGGGATTTTTTTTGAAGAATAAGCAAATAAGAGTTTAGCATGAAAAAAAAATGAAAAGTGTTCGAAATTAATTCTTATAGTACAAATACAAAGTATTTCTAAATGTGCTTAAATACTAAACCAAATCCACAATTCAACGTCCATAATAATTAATAATCTTTAGTTCGAATTAAAATAGCGTCAATATGAATAAAAAAAATATTATTTTGGAATATAAAAGCTGAATCTATTTCAATTACACACACGATAAATTCAATATCCACTATCAATCAATTAAAAACCAATGTGTGCAAGTGTAAAGTATAACCAAAATAATCATTGTATTGTTCTCAAACTATTTTCAAAACACTTTAAACGACTTCATTATGAATCGAATAACACTTCTAAGATATAATTCAATCATAATACACGCCGAACTTTAAAAACGTTTCGCTCGAAATCCAGATTTTTTCACTTGTATATCTTGGCTTATGGCGTCGTCACGTTTATATATACATACATACATATAATATGTATACACGTGTATGCAAAATTTTCCATTGTGTGCAAAAGGGGTGTGTGGAAGCCCGTTCAATTTTCTCGCGGCTGTACAACCCCTTTGCGCGCATTTTCAACCCCGTGTCGAATCGTTGTCGTGTCTATGAAGAGCGTGTGGAAATTTCGGTAAAAGCACTCCCTACGTTTTCCCTTTTAGAGTGTGAATAGATTAATTCGATTAAGGCTTAATTCAATTTGATTCTTGGGAATTTTCAAAAAAAATATTTTTTATTACTCAAAATTGTAAAGATTCTATGACCCATCGCAGATTGCAGACCTTTCATCGACATATAATTTAATTTGGCTCTCTTTGGCACACATTACAACGATTAATACAACTCCAATGACTAAACTATCGACCGATAGAAAGTCTGCAGTCTACGAGTGTTCTAAATGTCAATTCATACTAGAAAAGCCAAATCATAACCATGATCATGAATATTCTGAAATATATAGAGAAAATCTTAGTCACGTGTAAAATAAGGGCAACAAATATGAATTAGTGCTTTAATATGGATAACCATGAACTTCATGCCACTATATTTATACAAACAAAATTAATCATGCAAATATTACTTGTATAAGATTCCTTCAATTCACATATAATAAACCGTAATTAAATTTCAAAATACATTCTTAAAATTATAAAATTTTTATGCTAATTTAGTGAATTTTGCAAACCAACTTACAAAAGTTTAATCATGATCAAGTAAACTGTATAGAAATGCATCAGATACAAACTAAGAATCATTTTTTATTCATAAGATATTTAAAACTAAACGAATAGAAAAATCTCCGAGTGAACTTCTAGATTTGAATTATTGAAGCTTCAGAGACAAGCTTCGAAAGCTCAGACCGTAGAATTGCTAACTTGACGATCCGAACAACTTGTTCGAACTGAGAGGTACCTAAGATAGAAGTTTAATCAAAATTTAAGGGGAGGGAAAATTTCTATTCGTTGTTATATCGCGTCTTTGTTGTTATTATTATTATGTTGTATACAAGGAAAGGAGCTTGCCCGTAAAAGAATATCTTTATAGAGGTTCAATGAAAAATGACCATAAATGTGAACTCATGCGTGGAATTAACAGAGAACAAAACGGTATGCCGCCATAAAAAAATATGACCGCAAAGTATGTCTAGTCGAAAGAGAAATTCTGCAATCGCTTTTATTAAGAGATTATCTGGCATCGGATAACGTATATGAACATATAATTGCATGTATACTGAGCAAACACGAATTTGAGAAACACATAAAAAAAATACTTTCAATGTAGGTAATGAAAAATTCGGTTTTTTGTTACTACTAATGTCTGAATAATTATATAGAAAAATAGTTTAGAAAAGAAAATAAATGAAATTTTATGACATGACAACACAATGGAACTCACTTAGAACTAGTCACGTATATTGAAATACGTATATTGTAATAAAATATACCTCTAAGTACACTACACTTGTGAACGCTCAATAAAAGGAAGCTTTATTTACAAAAGCTACGTATTTGATCTACCTGACTTGACTTGCATACTGAATGCACTTTGAAATGCAATAACTTTTGTAAGCGCTTTAAAAACACTTCCAGTGACGATTTTATTAACCTTTTTGTCATTCTGATTCACGTTGAAAGTCATCGAATAAACATTTCATTTACGGAAAATTTCTCTCGCACAATCTGAATATTTTCTCGTCAGTGAGCTTTTCTCAGAAAAAAGAATTTTCACTACATTACTGAAATTAAATTTTATGATTCCAAATGACAATTTTCATTTTCTATTTTAAAGCTGAATGAAAATTCATATCTTCTATCTATACAAACGAAAAACAAATGTTTACTTATTGTAATATACGAGTCTGTAGAAAGGACTGAAACTTTCAGGGGTAAGTTGTTCCGAAATAAATAATTTCGATAGAAAAAAAATATAGTAATTTAACTTGAAAGACATAATTAAAGCATCAGATATTGCACAACTTATGAAACCATTTTAATTACTCTAACGAGAACAATTGAGTAATGAAATAACATAGGAACAACTTACCCCAAGAACTTCCAACCCCACTCTAAGCACTATTCAACCACTCATCCGATTGCAATCAAATAAAATTTTAAAAAATGACAATTTCAAATCAAATTCAAATATAATCGAATACATAAAAAAATAATTCATAAAACTTGTAATACCTCACAAAAATTAAACGAAACCTAAAAAAAAACCTTCAGAGCTAAACCAGAATTATTTTTTTATATTATTGTCGTCGCATTCGGGGTGTCTTGTTTATTTACACGACCGTGTAAAAAAGGGGGTTGAAAAGCGTTGAAGTCACTCATTAATTAAATTACTCAGTGAACCGCCGAGCTTGTGCTCCACCCTCTATTATTAAAAGGCGAGTACTACACAGATTTTAATAAAGGCACTCGTACACTCGGCGACACGATGCCCCCCTTCACTTTCCTTATTTTTTTCCCCATTTTTTTTAACTTTCATCGCGTGTGTATAAGTCGGATACAATGGGGGTACGTGACTGCGTGTACGTGCAGTCAAATATGACGACTGAATTGCACAAAGGGTATATGTAATGAAATTTATCGAATTTTTTTTAAGTACAGTAAATGGTTCTGTATATGATTCGGAATCGTTTTCTGTGTTTAACACATTATCGATAAAAAGTGTCACTTGTGCCCTTTTTGATGTTCAGTCGTTGTATGATATTGCGCGTCAAAGTTGCGAAGCTGAAAAAATCTGGGAAAAAAATTCTACGTGTGTATAACAATGTGGTTATTTTCGTTTATTTTGTAGCTGAAAATTTTTCTAGTGTTTGATACTAATTTTTATATTTTTTGTTCATAATTTAATAACTTAAATTTAGACAATATCGTGATATTCTGTCAATACCAGTATTTCGATGTTATATTCATCAATGTAAATATTATGTATGTCTAATTAAAAAAAATAAAGTGTGTAGTAATTATATCATTATTTAAGGTATTTCACTTAAGTTTCGATAAATCTATTTCAAATTAATAGTTTCAAAAAATAGGTATCAAGATGATTTGAGAAACTGTTTGATTGAATTTTCCAAATATTGAAGTTAATATCAAAAACATTTAGCTATAAATAGAAAATGTAAAAGAAAGGGTATAAAATCTATATTTATGTGCAAATATTAGAATCGAATAAATTCACGCCCAATCTTTCAAACATTAGTCACTCAACTAAAGTTTTACGTAGCAACGTATTAACATTTTTTCCTATAGAATTTGAACATGTAAGCGATAAGTAATGTCATAAGCAAAAAAATTCTATAAAATAAAAAGCTTCAACACGTTGCATCGTGACACCAGAATTAAATAAGTAATTAATAATAAGTAAATAAACTAACGATTGAAAAATCGAACCTGAAATACAACTGAAAAACTTCAATCAGCGTTTCGATCGATCGATCACAAGGCTCTCACATAACAATTTTCATGCAATAAAATTTAACATAATTTTAATTTTACAAAAATTTCGTTTTATATAAAAAAAAACCTCGATTTCGCTAATACCAGTATTATAAATCACACTTAACAAACGGCGTCATCAAAAGCTCGAATTTCTGCATCCATTTAAAACGACGGTCCTCCCGATCAATCAACTGGCCAAAAACAAATCGTCCACATTTCTGGTCCTTCGCTAAACCATTAATTATTTTTCAGACGACCCTTTCTTTCAACCCTTTGTGTAATTATCATCCGCGTTAATTAAAACAATATAAAGCGCCGGAGACGTCTTCTCGGGGGACACTCCGTTTTCGTTTTTTTTGCCATCCCCCGAAATGGAAATAATTAAAAATGTTAATAAACACACTCGGCCAGACGACGACAGACTGAAATAAGGGATGAGAAGAGGGTGGAAAAATTAATCTTGGTGCGAAAACGGGAGGCGTTTCGCCCACTTTGCTGTAAATTAGATTTTTAATGAAATATACCTTTGTATTACGGGATCGTTTGTAGTGGTAGTGGATAGGGTTTTCAGATATCTGTTGAATTCAAATATTCGAATATTTTATTTTTCATGCTGATTTATACGCAATTTTATCATTTACTTCAAAGAGAAAAAGTAAGCCATCTGGCAAAAATTCCGAATAGTAAGTAATAGCACACACAGATGTCATTAAATGGATCGAACTTATTCGAAACAAATACCTGTAAAGTGTTGATGTATTTGAATATTCGAATATTTAATTTTTTGTGCAGGTTTTTTCTACCAATTTTATCAAATAATATCATTTACATCAAAGTTAACAAGTTAGCTATCCGACAAAGACTACATATAGTAAGTTATTGCACACACAGGTGTCACTAAATAAATCGTATTTAATCGAAACATATACCTATAAAGTGTTTGAACAGGTCGCTTTGGGATACAATGTCCTTGTGATGATGAATTAAAATCCTGTTGGTTTCTGATGAAAGTTATGTCTTTTATCTTAATTTTTTTCTAATGTTTGATTAAAAAAATAATAATTTATCACTCTACTAGATGATTTATTAAACTAGATTTTCTGCCATGTCTTTGTAATTAAATTCGATCTATTTTAACTCAATCATTAATTACTCTTCCATGCATCTAACCCAAGCGACTATTTCTTTACTCTAGAATGATTAATTAAAAAATGAGTACCAGCACATGAAACAATGAATGAATATTCAAAAATGAATTTCTAATCAAATAAATATTCGAATATCGAATATATTCTATTGGAAACCCTAGTGATATAGCCTCGTTCTCTTTTATATTATTTTCAGGACGAACTCAATTTTCATGCTGTCACTCTGTTGGGGGATGATCGCAAAGTTCGTGGCACGCGAGATGTTCAAGATAATATTTTCAGAGTACAAATGTGGAAAAAATATTCTAACATAGGGCAAACAATATAGTTGAGTGCTAAGTGCGAATAGCGCTAAATTGTTAAAAGTTATTCGAGTTTTCGGCGTGGGAATGATCGATGCGTGTTGAAGATTTGGAGACGTTTCATTTGTCATTTTGACATTCAAACATAGAATATATCTGATCTTTATATTTCTCCATGATTATGATAATAGATTAAGTCAAAAAATTGAAAAAAAAGTCCTTATTTTCGATTTATATTTATCTTAAAAATTATGATATAATACATATTTTTCAATAGTAAAAAATATTCAGTGTCTTATATACAGTTTAAGCGCAGTTTTTTTATATTTTGATAAAACGATATAGCTTTAATTGTTTTTTATTTAAGCGTAATTAACTGATTCGAGCGTACCAATTCGAAAGCCTTATATTTATATTCAATAGCATTTTTCTAAATACATCTAAATAATAAATACAACTTAGACCACTGTCATATTGATTAGCACACATAGTTTAACGATAAATCATCATGATACATTTATTTATAAAAAATATATATTATTGTAATAAATTGTTTCACATAACAATTTCAATTTGAGAAATGTTTCATTATGAAAAGTAATGTATAAAAAACAGTATATGTTGAAAGAATACGTTAACTCGTTGAAATCCTTGGAGATGTCAAGTTGCTCTCACAGACTCCGTTAAATACAATATTATACTTTGAAATATTATTACTCAAACAAGGTTACGTGGAAAAAGTTATGAACTACACATGATACTGAGCAACTGAAAAAAGTAAATACAACGTACAATACAATTTTCAGGATACGTATCCGCCTATGTGTGTAAACATCCTTTTGTGCAAAATAACGAATTTAAGCGAAAACGACTTTCACATTCGAAAAACACACGCTGGTCGTTTTGTTTCAGGGAAGGATGAATTTTTTCGAAATTGAATTATGAATTTTGCGAAACTCGCTGCATCCCATACTAAATTAGAACGAGCGAATTATATTTTTCAGACATTAATTTTTTTCGTGGAAACAAACAAAAATGCACGATTTCGTAGAATTTTTTTTCAAACAACATACGTTTCGGCGAAAAATTTGAACTCAGTGTACCGTAAAGTTGAACCATTATTTTATTTAAGTAATTGTTTTAAAATATACAAGTAACTTTCCTATTACATAATAAAGTTTCGTGATATAGATAAAGCAAAATCTATACAATGCTTTGATATAAAGTTTGCCTTTATATTTTGTTTAAATACGTCAATTTTATTCTAGAGAACGTTTTATATTCGATTAAATTTAATGAGTAGGTGTATCATGTATTCTTGTGTTTTTTATTATTTTCTATTAATAAAGTTTATTATTTTGATGAAATTAATGAACCTTTCAAGTTGACTTTTCATTAAAGATAAGAAAATCAACATTTTCCATAATATAATACGTTTTCCTATAATCAAGCTATAAAATGAATGTCGAAAATTCTATGAAAAATCATGATATAAGACGAAAAACTGTATATACTTAAAATGATTATATGTTAAATACATAACTACATAAATAGATTATTCACATGGGGGATCTTTTTATAATAAGTGTTTTCACTATCTTTGACATTTGTATATTAACATATACCTGAAAATATCAACATATAAAGTTCGATTGGAATGTAAAACTTTTATAAATACATCAATATGAAATAAATTTAATAATTAAAAATAACATGAGCATAACTGAGCATACTGAACATAACACGAGCATAACGCACTGGTCTTTTTTTTCAGTAGGCAGTAGACAATTCAAACCGACTTTTCCCCAATCAAAAACCCACATAGAAACTTGTGATAAACGGCAACTATCGAAACGTCAATTTGTCGACATTTTCGATCAATTAATTCGGCTTTTCGATCATCGGTCGCCTGAATGGGGCGATTTTTCCGGACCGCGGCGTGTTTATCTCGGGCAAACGTACGATTCGTTCCGGTCAAAATTGCCCCCATTAACGCTTGATGGTAACGAATCAATCTGCAAAACGAGTGGAATCCGTTTCGATGGGGTTGGAATATAGCCCCATGCACATGGTTAATGATGGTGAATTTTCCGCTGCGAATGCCGTTGCTATGTACGAGTATATGGGATTAATTTGTATGGTGGTGGTGCGTTTCGATGGAAAAATTTTGGGAATTTATTCGATGTTGAGTTCAAGTATTAAGGGTTTTATTGAATTTTCGTGATTTAGTTGAATAATTAAAGAATTGATGTCAGTTCTTCAAATGAAAATTGTTGGAATTTCGCGGAACAAAGACGGATTTTAACAGTTCGAAGTTCAAAGAATGGCTGTTGACTATGAATAGTTAGCTAGAACAGTGAAAAGGTTGGCTCTTATAGTATTTAATAAACCGTTCAGAACGAAATGGGCCTGTGAAATGCATAGTGGTATAAGTCACTTTTTTCAATATTTTGAGTTATTGCCACCAATGGTCAGCATTTTGTCTATTTTATTACATGGCAAATTGGTATAAGTCCAATGATATCGATAATGATGCTGGAACTGTTTTTTGTTATGCTTATTTTAATAAATTTTACGATATAATGTCTACTAAATGCCTTTGTATCTCAAAACTAGGTATGAGTGACTTATACCACTATCATTATACCACTAGCGATAGAAAAATCTAGCATATAATTAAACAAAATATCAAAACTCACTTGAAATTTTCCAAATCTGCAAAGTTTCACGTTGCATTGTACACAATTTTAAATTAACACTATTGCACTTTCACAAATATAATTACACATGTCACTTTTTTTTTAATATTATCGTATCCGATTTCTAATCAGTTAATTTAAGTCGGTTGTCACGATCGGACGTTTAATTAGATTTTAATTTAATTTTAACTAAAATTTCGAGTGAAAGTTATAGTGTATCGGTAAAAATGGCTTCATCTTTAAGGCATACAAGGTAGGATTTTATATTATTTTTAATACACTCCTTTATTCACTGAGAACACTATTTTGTGTACTAATAAGACTCACTCTTATCGCGAAATTAATTTATACGTAATTCTAAAATTATTGAATTATAATACGCGTCTTTACACGAAAAGTAAACGACCGATACTGAATCAATATTGTGACAATTTCACAACAATAATTAAAATGGTGAAATACATAATTGCTCTGTTTATCGATATTTTAATCATACGTTCTTTCCGGTTGCTCGAATTCGATTTGTGATAAATTATCACTTTTTATAATTCATAAAATTTATTTGTATAGTAGTGCTACGGATTTAAAATTTTAAAAAATTTCAAAAATCCATCTAATATTTATTCATTTGTTACATAATAATAATTTCAATCTAGTACAAAATGTGTCTACTTATTTGGCAATCGAAAAACGACTTCCTAGCAAAAAAAAAAACATTTGTTATTTTCTAAATTTCTTTACTTAATTAAAATGAAATTTGATGAAATTGCTTTAAATACAATTAAAATTTAATTTTCTTAAATACTATTTTCAAAACAACGACGCACATCAAACGCACCTAACGACATCCCCTAGCAACTAACCTAAAAATAATCCTATCTAATGGATCCGATTTCCGCTTAATTAAAAACGATAAATTTTTCATTCACACGGAAAACTACAGCTTAAAGAAAACTCCTTTCTGGATATAGAAAGAAAAACGAATCTTCGACCTTCAATATTGAATTAGCGGCGGTCGAAACACGCGGCGATTTATTCATGGGATTCGAGAACTCGCAGCGAAATCACGTATTTTCCGACGAATTTTGAACCATGGGGTGATTTCAGGGGGTGGTTTAAAGGGTGGTTTAAGGGGTGGTTTAAGGGGGTGGTGTATGGGGGTGGTTACTTTCATGGGCCGCCGCGGGGCCATAAAGAAACCTTTCACTCAACACCCTTAAGACTTTTCAGACCTCACACCGAAGATTTTCACCGGTCCTCATTCTGCGTGGGGCATTCGAGTCATTTTTCGGATAATGCTCTGTTCTCACTTGTACCGAACTATGAATTTAAAGCGAATTCATTAGTCTGTAAAGAGAGAAAAATAATTAAAAAAAAAAAAATTGTGTATATAGGTCTGTCTCTGTTTGTTGGTTTTGGTTTCGGTTTGGTTACAAATGTGTGAACACGCCCTTATTGTTAATACTTTACATATTTTATTTTATTATCTCAAGCGTTTACTGTATATTTTCTGATAACGCAGTAATATGAATGATTGTTCATAATGTGTCGGGCTCGGTGTTTTCTTAATTTTAATTATTAATTAATTTGATAAATTGTTAATCATTATAATTATTATATAATAATAATAAAATGTAATTTTTAATTACTGATTTATTTCTTAATTAGAATTCAAATCCTAGCGAATTTCATACGTTTTCCACAGTAAATTCGTTGATGTGAAAACTCAAACATACATATCATTTCAAATTTAAAAAAATGATTTTATGAATTATTTGAGTCTATCAATTTCGTTTGATTTAACATGGTCATAACACACTTATAAATAAATTTTGAATAACTTTTAATCTGAAATGTTTTTAAAGCTTTTTAAAACATATTGTTTAAAATTAATATACTCGAATTAAAACATTCAAAAAGCACAAATTTAAATCTCTTTACTAGTATATTTTTATAAAAATACTAAGACACTGTTATATACAAGCTATATATGTTTTTTGTTGGACAAAAATCCGTTAAAAATACGATTCATTTTCATTTTAAGATTTGAGTGCGAATACAAGAAAAAGCGCGAAATCAATTCCAAGTCGTAACTACTCACACAAGCGAGCCCAAAGAGTTAAAAACAATGAATTTTCTTTCAATATTATTTCTATATAACCCATTGAATGGTCCAAGTGAGAACATGGCTCATGGGGAGGAGTGTCCCGTGAAAAAGGCGAGTTTTTAATGCGAGCAATTTTGCTTGAAAGGTATCTCGCGTTGCAGCGAGGAAGCGTTTAACGACCGTAATTTGGTATAACGCGAAGGTTTTCGCCAGAGAAAAGTTTCGATCGCTACACAGAAAAAAGTGCTATAAAAAGAATTCTCTTTATTGTGAGGCTTGATGTCTTTCCGAGTCTGAAAACGAGAGGCGTTTCTCATGTGTGGTTCCGTCTCAATGGAGATCTGTGTTTCTGGTGTTTCGATCGTTAAAATTATGACGATTTGTGTTTATATCGTTCGTATATTTCATGTTTCCATCCAATTGTTCTATTTAAATTTGATATATTTAGATCGTATTTTAAGCTATTTAACAACATGTTAAAGTTTTTTCTCTTTAAAATTTGACAGATTCCCGTTTACGAATCTCAATCATATGATTGAAATATCGGACATGAGTATCAATATTATAATTTTAATAACGTGCATTTGTACGTTTGTACATCTGTCTGTCTGTTTGTCTGTCTGTACGGAATTTTGTATGGAAAATCATCAAGCATAAATTTCATCCATTGCAAATCATAGCAACTTTGCATCTTTTGCACCGCATTTCATTTGAAACAAAAAAAAATATGTTAATTTGGATCTTACGGCTTATGCAATAAGATTTATATTCGTATGTCGTTTGAATGTTTCGGAAAAAATTGTATATAAATATATTCTTGAACGAAATCAAAAATACATCCGACTCATAAAATTAACATTCACTAACAAAAAAAAAACGCCAATTTCTCACAGATAAAACGAATTTACATCTATGATTGTACAAAGCGCAGAACGATTTCAGCGGCCTGTTATCACAGCTAAACTGTACAAAAGACCCCAACACACACAATACAACGAATACATACAACGAATACATATAACGAACACATACAACAAATACAAATATCAAAAGGAGAGAGACGACCGGTCTATTTCCAATTTGCGCGATTCGCAATCGGTCGCAAATTGAAAAGACGGACGCTGATTGCATTACGTCTGGAGCAGGTAGCTCGTATTATTATTATGTAGTAGAAGCAGTAGTAGACTTCGACGAAGGGAGTCGGAATTAAGTGAAAAAAGTAGAAAATAAAATAAAAACAGGGGGGTTTTAATGGAGGAAAATAATACGGCGACGGGAAACTCGATCGGTTGTCGTTTTGCTGTTTTAACCAGTTGCCATTGTGTCGTAAGCTGTTTTGCTTCGCGATGTCTGGATGCGACTTATTTTTAATAATGTCTTTTTATTCGAATCTAATTTAGATGTGAATTCAATATTGAAATGATTCTTTGCATATATGATAACAGATTTTGTTGAAACTCGATAAAAACAAAGTGTGAAGAAAATCATATATAATATAATAGAAACTAATTTCCTTTTTATGTCTAAGTGTACAGTCTATTGAGTATTATTTTCATATTAGCTATAGTAAGATTTATCTTCAATTATTTCTACGTAATTATCTAGCTTTAAACGCAGTGTTAAATGACTTGTCCATATTCATGCCGGCGGCTTTAGGCGACTTTCGGCGACCTTATAGTGTGGACGCGCCATTATAACTCATTAACAAATTAATATGATAAAATACACACGACTTTTTTATGTTCCGTTTATCTTTAAATACATATAGAATCGAATTTATATTTAGTTTTTTGTCAATTTATCGACAGTAAAGTCGGTTTCCTTTGTTTCGGATTTAGAACAAATAAAGTCATTTCCGATACGATTCTTCGTGCAGACTCGTATAATTAATTTCTACTGTACGTGTTCGATTGCACCGCAAAATAAATCGCACTCACCGATTGCAACAGACCGACCAACAACGAAAGCACAAATGTATCAACTTCCCCGCTTCTAATGTTCCACATACGTCTTCTAGACATGGAAAATCGATCAGTAGAACAAATAAAATCCAAAAAAAAATGCAACATTAATCGAAACAAATGTCCAGAATTCAACACAATAGTGTAAAATTATACCGAAATTTAACTCTGGATTAAACAATTCAGGAAATCGTAATAATGGGCAAATGCTTTACTACTACTGTAGCCTTCTGAGCGTAAATCAAGTTGACGTCCGAGTTAACAATTAGTGGTAACGAGTGGGTAACAAATGCACCGGCAACCCACACTAGACGTTTACAAGCATCCCGATAAGATAACCCTAGCACATACACATATAACATGCATTTACACATTGACTAGGAAAACTAGAATCTGGGGAAACTGCTAGAGAACCATTCGAAGCTTTTCAGGTTGCCCATTTGTAAACTCGTCATGTTCGATTCGATTTAATTTCATTTGTTCGAATTATAGTTTTAACGGTATTTTTTTGGTACTCATATAAAAAAATTGAATCGTATTGAAATAAAATAAATTTAACTTAGCAATGTTGATTCGTTGAATACAGATTTTGAATTTTCCAACTGTGTGTTGAAGGTTATAATAGAATCGTTACGATCTTCGTTTCGTTTTCATTGTTTTCCCTTAAATAAATCATAACAGATTTAACGGATAAGAATGCTATGTTTATTCGTTTATTTTCTTGTTGACATTAGAAAACTTAAGATTTATCATGAATGCTGATAACTCATTTCTTTTTTTTATATCCGGTCTACTTTACTTTGTTTCTCCCTTTTCTCTTATATTTTCTTTCTTATAAGTACAAAACTAATTTATCGACATACAAGTTTGTCATAAAATAAAAAGTGTTTCCCGTACAAAAATAATGCAAAATATTATATATGTTCTTATACACAGATGGTGTGACTTCAAATATCGAGATATATACAGTCAGTACAACTGCGAGTTTTGAGATATTTGCAGTCAGTACGACGGCAAATATTGGGATATTTAAAGTCAGTACGACCATGAATACTAGAATATTCACAATTCATACAACCAATCGACTAATTCTTCAATATAAAATCATATAATTACTTAATTATCATTTAGGTGTCTAAAATCTTCATTTTTGCCGAAATTGAATTATGTACGGGAATCGATTCTATGTACGCTCTTATATTTGATAAGATATAAACGAATTTTGAACTTGTGCAAAGATATTTCATCAAATACTCTTTGACCTTTAGTCGTCAAATAGTTTACTCGCTACATTAATACTTATAGAAGTCGAAAATCTTCATTTTTTATATATTATAATGAAAACACATAATCAAATACAATCTAAGGCACAAAAACCGCAAACCGAAAACCGAACTTGCCGATTTCATCGACTCGACCCTCGAACAACGAGCCGCGCGTTCGTTCGGAAAAATTAACCTTTTCCATAGAAACCCGCAAAACTGTATATGAAATCTGAAACAAAAGGCTTTATTAACGTTTGCGCGTTGTTTCCGTCTGGGGATTTTACGAGGACGACATTTCCATAAAAGTCGTATTAGTCCAGACCCTCGGTAATTGGGTACTGGGAAATGTCAATGAAATCCCTCCGCATATACTTTTATACCGCCCCCTGTACCCCGACTAATGTATGTTAATTGTACCGCAAGAATATCTCTCGTGCGGGAAAACCCGTATATAATGTCGCATGTGTATATCGAAGGGGTTTTATGTTGGATTTTTCCGCTTTACAGTCAATTTGAGCTATGTCGTAAAATTGGGATGGTCTCGTATCGAAACTATTCCTCGGAGAGTTTTCAATTGTTCGTTTTTTGCTTCGTCGAACGTTTCGATGTAATGATTTCCGATTGTTTTTTTATTATATTTGAATGATTTTAAATTAATATGTAAAAATATGTTATTTATATTAGAGTAAAATCATTAATATCACTAGAATTAGAATTCTAGTTTGATATACCTACATATGGAATACAAAATGAATGGTGATTTTCTCTTCACAATGAAACTTGCATTGAATGAATTGAAGCCATCTTATTTTAAATGAATGAAAAATTTATCTTCTAATAAAGTTCGATATATTGCACTATAAATAAAATAAAATCAAATAAATTTTACAAATTTCCTATGAGAAGCTCGAACGATTTTCTCGTCTCAAAATCTAATAAAATCGCTCAACTCTATAAAGAGCGACCATATAAAACTTAACCCAATCGACTTAATATAAAATTTCACAGACACTTAACGAAGTCGTCTCTGAAGAAACTACACAGAACCGTGAGTGCATTTAAAACCTCGGTTTAACCCTCAGTCTAAGGAAAAACTTAGGGCTTACACTTTCGCTAAAAACCGGATTGACAAAACCGGTTTTTCGAAAACAGGAAACTTTTAATAATATCAACAAATACGTAAAAATACTTCTTATATGTGCATTTTTTGTTAATGTACTTAATATACAAGTATATATGATGACTTGAAAAGCCAAAGGGTACAAGTGATTTCAAGAAAAGTGCGTTCAAAGTTGAGCATGTATCTATATGTATTAGGAGAGGTCGAGTGATTTGATGATAGAAATATCTCGGTACACGTTCCAAGTTCGTTTATATCCTTTTACCACCAAATATATGTGCGTACATAGAAGCGATTCCTGTACATAACTCAATTTTAAGCTCAAGTAAGAATTTTACTTGTATCTCTTGATCTTTTTACTCGTCATATAGCAAACATTGATCTGTAATAACTGAAAAAATAACAGAAGTTGCGTTTTCGTTCTTCACAAATATTCTATGCCTATGCTTACTCTATATTTCTACAGAGTTTAATCAAAATTTATGTAATATAAAGATATGCATGTTTTTTTTAAAGATTCTATGGATCAAATCGGACTTAAGCTTTTACTTTTCAAAGGTTTCGTAATCAAGCGCTTGCAGTTAGGGAAGGTTAACTTTGATCAGATTTTTTTTTTCAAAAACTAAATTTTTCAAAATCAGATTTTCACAACCGACTTTTCAAAACCTTCCAACCCTGGCGGGAAACCAGAACAACCATTATATTACATCTCTCGAACCAACCTCACGTCCAGATCCAGTTACCGCATCTGCACTGAAAACGTCTTCGCGGTCACAATAACCTCCTCCGCAGAACCTTCGACCCGAGTCAGAACCTAAACGTAAATTTTCCATAATTACTCCTTATCTCGAACCTTCTTTCGAATCTGGAAGACCCATCTCCGACCGTATTGTAGGGCAGATTATTACGACCCTGTACGCACACGGGCGCGGATTATTATGACGCTATACGTACGCCCCGGGGTGTGTATTCAATTTTGCATCGTGCCAAGGGAAAAAACTTATAATGGGATTATGTTGGATACCGCGCTTAGCACTCTGGATATGACCCGGAAAAATCTGCAAAGATTGGATCTCGTTACGAGATTATAGGGGAAAAACAGCGCTTGTCTCTTAACGGCGATGCGGAGGAAGCGACGCGAGGAAAATTCGATATGCGCTAATGTTTTTCGAATATTTTTATTTTTTGGGCGGGAAAAATACGTCTCAAGATTCTATCTTGAAAGATAAAAAATAAAATTTTATAAAAAAACAAAAATTTATTTTTAAATTCATGCACACTTTATAATTTCCATCGAGAGTTTCTTCAAATTTTGAAAAATTGATGACTGAAATGACCGAAGTGGCATTTTAGCTGAAATCTAATCATATACAGGAATCGCTTCTATATATTTGGTGATAAAAGGGTATAAACGAACTTGGAAAGTATGCCGAGATATATCATCAAATCACTCTAACTTCTGCTAATACATGTAGGTACATCCTCAGCTTTTCTCGAATTCACTTGAACCCTTAGCTTTTTCAGTCTTCATATGCATGTTGATTTTGTGGGCGAAACTTAAACAGATAGTGACATAGAGCAGAATAAATAAAAAGATCATGTAAAAAAACTAACTCTATAACTTCATATGAACGCAGCTTATCAATATTTTTGAAAAATTAATTTAAAATTCGATGTCTTTTTTCTTTTTCAATGGTGAAATATTGAATTTATATTTCTGAATACTCTCTTGTATGACAGAAATAATTAAAATTATAAATACTAGCAGTAGGAGTATGTGTATCAAAATAGTTCGGAATTAATAAAATTTCGTATTGCCACGGATGTGTTTATTGTCATCTATGTGTGAAATGAAAAAATATCGAAAAAAATATCCCATATATACGTTAAAAGTTGCAATTTCGTAATTACGACTTGTAGCTCAGAGCGTAAGGCAGTGGGCCAATAAACTGAACGCGCGGATTCTTCAAGGCACGGCTGTGGCTGAAAATTTCGAGCATCGTTAGCGTATTTATAATATAGATTTTTGAATTATCAAATTTTCTTGATATTTGGAACAAATACTAAATTTTCTTCGGTCTCTGAGGATTATCCGAATTTCGCCAAAACAGAACCAATAAAGCACCGGCGGCAAGAAGTCCTCGAACATAATGTATTCAGGTCTTGCAGCCAGTCGACGATCGCTGGAAGTCCTCTTCAGCCACAACGTCTACGAGTTCAGCCCTTTTCACCGATATTATTCTTATCCCATTGATCCTTAGTACTTAGCGACGATTTGTGCGCAACCCATTTGCGAACCTACTGCACTAAGCCTCTGAGGCAAACACTTGACAAGTTCGAACTTAGACTATACTTAGATGTATTTATGCAAATGTGATGAAATATTTTCTGCAATGTCTAAAATATTCGTTTTGAAAAATAAAAATATGATTAATAATCTGATCGAGAGCAAATTGGTGGGTTTGTCCGAATCGATTTCGATTTAATCTTGTGAAAACTTATCTAATGCTTATATTTATTACAATTAAAAGCATTTCTGTAAGGCCTTTTTTTTCAAATTTATTTTTCTTGAGTAATTTCTTATAATAAAATAACATTCACCATATATTTTGATCACCCCTTGTACTTGTTATCTTTTTTTCTGTACTAATACCTAACAATTATTTTATAAAGATACATTTAAATGACAAATATATTGGTAGATTAATAACACAAATAAAGATTATCTACATATGTGAATAAAAAATATATGTAAATAGAGTTTGATGTGTTGAATCATATTTTCGAATAGCTAAATGATAACATGAGTTACTATGTAAATATAAGCCAAGGAGTCAGCTGCGTTTAAGATCTCGTGCAAGATTTTGCATACTTTTGAATGTATAATGTGTTAATTTGGATAAACACTTTTATATTAAACTCAAAATGAACCGAGTTTCAGTATTTGCATACAAAGTTGCCGCTTTTTCACTATTAAAACGTTCATATCTGAGCTTCTTGCGCTTAGAGTCTTTCGCGACTGCTGCATTCCTTTAATCTCATTCCAAATGAAGAAAATTTAGATTTTCACTTACCACTTAATTGATTTTTATTATACAATGTGGATTTGAACTAATTGAGGAGTTGAATCTGTAAATGCTATTATAGTGATACGATTAGTCCTCGAAAGTATTGCCATATTCGAAAGTAGAGTGAACGAAGGTTGACTTTAAAATAAGCATTTCTTGGACAAAACTACAATGCATTTTGTTAAAAATTATGTATTTTATTAAAATTTTAATAACAGACTAATATAATCTAACTATATAATAGTGCTATTCTTTGTGTGTGTGTGTGTCTGCTGTGTGTCCATGTAACACTCCAAAACTGCACGTTGATATATTCCACGGGTTGGAATGGCGTTGATATATTCAACGGGTTGATTTCTAGTAAGACTATACTCATCAAAGCACCCTCGACAATGCTAAGTATTCACTCATTCAAACACATAAAATTTAACACCCACCGAGAAACTGGAAAATCGTGACGCCACTTCAAAAATATTAACGTAGCATGAATCGTAGCACTACGCTCCCGCTCTCTACGTATTAAGACACTACCGCAACACCAAACTAATGCAATTTCCCATCAAATGATCCTCTTTCATCAAACATAATCACCTCGGAGCACACGTCGCCAGTCGATATTAATATGCCGCGGCGCATTTCGGCGAACACAAAGGGCCGTAAATTCAGCGCCCTTAAATAAGCACCTCGGCTCGAGGATTAGGCCCTCAAAGGCCATAAATCTACCCTTGAATCGGGCGACCTTCGAGCTGATCAACCCTCGAACTATCAACGGTCGGAGTACTCTCTCAAGGACTTTTAGGCGTCGACTATTGCGCGCTGACTATTGCGTGCAATGATTCGGGCGTGATTTATATAATGAAAATATTTATTCATTCTCGTATTATGTATGAAAAAAGGAAATTGAAATGATGTAATTTATAAAATTACTATTTTGTTATTTGTTTCAAAACTGATCGTCGAGATATTTATAGAATTATAAAGATAGATATTAAAAGATCGATGTGTAGATCTCATATTGATTATGGGACAATAATAATCTAACTTTTTCGAGAGAGAGAGAGAGATAAAAAATATTCAAAAAGATTACCTTTACTGATCCACTTCAGTAAAAGTGTGAGATTGTTTCAAAACTTTACTTATTCTAATTCAATAAGATCTACTCATCGATTCATTTTGAATGTGTTCACATTTCAGAAAATTTGTGATAGATTATATGGTGTAATACTTTTGACTAACTAGTAATTATTTTTACTTTCATTCCAATTCACATCTAAATAAAACGATTATTAGAGTCTAGTTAGAAACAAAAAAAAATATTAGGGTAATCTTTGTATTTTACTTAGAATCCTATTGTTTTTCTCAGTTTGCTATCTACTTATATTTGAAACGAGAAAGATAATAAGAATTTTTTACGAGAATCTAGCTATAAACGTAAAGTGTACTTTTCCAAAATTCATTCCTACATATAAGAACAGATCTATATACACAAAAGATATGACTGTATAACTTCTCCCACATGTCTCTCTCTCGAATATACAATTCTATCTTCATATTTTTCGTTCAAATCTGCACTGTGCAATATGAACGCACCATAATTCGCAATCACCAAACGCACCGCGCTCGAAAGTCGATCCGCGCCTATATCAAACACGCTCAATTGTCGGGACATCTTCCTCATAAGCAAACAGCGAGACACTCGCATTAGCGAGCCACTTTTCAACGCTTCTTCTTCTCCCTTGTACCGTTCGGGGCTTTTGTGTGTCGACGATTCCGGGACTCGTCAAATATTTACAGTGAGTCCCCGATATTGTGCGCTGCGAGGAAAACTCGAAGCGAGTTCGGGTCATTTTGTCCTGTGGCATAGTTGAATTGAATATGCTACGAGGTACTCGTGTTTGATAATGGGACGTGTTTGAATTGGACGTTAATGTTTTAATGCGGATCGAAAATTTTCATGATTTAATATAACGAAATGTTTCGATGGATGTCTTGTTTATTTAAGGAAATTTATTTTTTAGAAAAAAATATTTTAGAGAATTAGTGTTCAAGTAGGATGACTAATAATGTAGTTGTAATTCACCAAAATAGTCAGTCATATCTTCTTCATGAGTTATTCGTTCCTTTATTAGTACCTCTGTGTAATTTCTATGCCTGATTTGTAAAATTATTTATCTTTAGCCTCGAATAAGGCTTTAGTTTCTGCAATAACTTTCGTTTAGTAGCCAAATCTATTTTTTGGAGAACAGTATATTTTTTAATCATAAGTCGCTAGGAGCAAGATCTGGAAAATACTGTTGATATGTTTTATCATCAAAATGAAAGAATTCATATTTTCTTTTAAATATCATTCTAATCACTCACACTTTATAATTTTCAAATCTTTCATTATTTCAACGACTAACTTTATACAACCAAACTTTCTATCGATTCAATCTAATCACTCGCACTTAATCATTTTCAAATCTTTCATTATTTCAACGACTAACTTTATACAACCAAACCTTCTATATCGAATCAATCGCTCCAATTTCCAATCACACTTCGCAAAACCGCAAAGAACCACCTTCAAAAGCGAACCATCCTCAACAGCCATATAACCCAACCTCCATATAACCCAACGAGAAACCATCTCGTTCCATACAAAGAAATAACGACATCCTTCAACCGACGCGAATCGCCATCTCGTTGAGATGCAAATTGCATAATGGCCGCCTTACACTAGGCCCTTATCGAAAATCGCGATATCGTGTCTACCATAGGTTCCCTAGATATAATATTCTATATATATGACGACTAAAAAAGCCAAGGGGCACAAGTGATTTCAAGAAAAGTGCGCTCAAAGTTGTCCATGAATTAGGAAGAGATCGAGTGATTTGATGATACATCTCAGTACACGTTCCAAGTTCGTTTATATCCTTTTGCCACTAAATATATAGAAGCGATTCCTGTATATAAGTCAAATTTGGCAAAAATGTCACTTGTACCCATTGGTCTTTTTAGTCAATTCATGTTGCATAACGAGGGCCACTCTGATGGTCTGAAGGGGTCGTGTGCATTATTCATGAGCCCTTAGATGCTCGTCTTGACTGCAGCTTGAATTGGTTGATGATAGTCGAGTTCGATGCATCTGTTAGGAAAATTGTTTTAGTCAGGTTAGGGTTAATACTTTTACAGATATCTGTACGTATTTAGTACAAAATTTTATCTTGAAATATTCAAGAAATTATAATTTCAAGAAACAAACTGGTATATTTTATTTTCTAATTAAGCAAATTGCGCGACTCGTTCATTTTTCTCGAAATCGTAACGAGACGAAAATGAAACGGATTTTTTTTTAATAAACGAGAGAAAAGCGAAGCGAAACTTGACATTTCGGATTAAATTCAGATTCGAAACGAAAAGACTTCGCTTAATAAATTACGATAAATCCGAGCGAAAGGCTTCAACGGCATCGAAACAAACGTTCATATTAAAGCGGCCCCGAAACGAAACACAACATCCCTTATAATATAGCAACATCCCTTAACGAAATGTGGCTGTCGGAAAAGCGTGATTTGCATAATTTAAAAATAATTCCACGGAAGCGTTAAAACAAAACGAACTGGCCGAGAAAATTCGCGCAATAATCTCCATTATACTCCCCTACAATATCTAACTATATAATAGCGCTATTCTGTGTGTGTGTCTGTGTATTTATGTATCGCTCCAAAACTGCGTTCATATATTCAATGGGTTGATCGCTGGAAAACCCGCCCCAGTCTCCTCTGTATAGGAGTGTTAAACTTTTTCGACCCCTCGTTTTAATTCGAAAACATAAGCGATTCAACTTTCGGATACGTCTTTTATTATCGGCGATGCAATAACATCGCCGTTCGTTTCTACTGTTATTGCCATTTTTCCTTCGAAGCCTTCGGGAATGGATTTCGGTGAATTTTCCTCGGAAAAACTTTGAATTTGGAAGGAAATTCTAGCCGAGCGTCAACTAAACGAAATTGCATTTTCCGAGAAGGACCCACTTATAATTTGGAGGGAAAACGTCTTTTATTGCAATCGAGTCCCATTTGAGAAGTTGTATATATTTTAACCTTTTTGTATCGAAAGTTCTTGAATTTTTATTTTTATTAATATTTATTCACGATGTTGCTTGAGACTGTACAAACTTTAAGCTAATTGTATTTTTTTTTAGTTATTTATTTAAATAAACTAAAAATGAGTGATAGCTATTATATTAGATCGTTAATAATACTTTTTCAAAGTTTGATATGATTGAGTAATCGATTTCAAGAAACGTATAATCTAAATTCAAATAATCTTTGATTTATTGGCATCAGATTATCGATTATCAAAGGTACTTGTATTAATTATAATGATACAAAAACCTATCCAAATATACATGAAATAAAAGTGTTACATTATTGTCAATTTCAAGTTGATTCAATAAAGTTCCAAATATTTTGACATTGTTTTTCAAACGAGATTTTTTCGAAAAGAAGTAGGTAAAAAAAAATGGGGGGAATAAATATCCACAACATCCCCTACACACATGCAGACAAACGTTTATTTTCATATCCATACATGAATATTGATTATAAATTACAAATGAAAAGGCCAAAAGGTACAAGTGATTTCGAGAAAAGCGAGCTCAAAGTTGAGCATGTATTAGGAGGAAGTCAAGTAATTTGATAATATATTTCGATACACGTTCCAAGTTCGTTTATTCTTTCACTACCAATTATTTGAGCGTACACAGAAGCGATTCCTATACGTAAATCAATTTCGGTGAAAATATCACTTATACCCTTTTCGAGCCTTCAAATAATATCAACAAGTATACATTTATACTTGAGAAACCTCAAAATCTGAAACTGCGAACCGAGAAGTTTCATTCGAACGACATGACAGTCGAGAAATTCGAGAAACTCAACTCGGACAGACGCTTCTTGTTGCTTATAAGTGACGTTTTCAACAGTTGCCAGAAACTGAAGCCTACCGAAAGCCGAAAACTATGCGGCGACTGTTGGCCGAAGAATTCTCCGACTGCTGTAATTTGGAAATGTGGAAAATTAATACGGTCTAACCGCAAGTCTACGAGATGGAAAATTGACGGAGAGTTTGCGATTTCTGCATACATTTCGCTCTGCGAATGCTCCGTTCGCTAGGAATTTTGCTGAATTTTAAGTTCGGCTCGATTTTCTTTAATGTGAAAATATGCAGATTATCGTTTAATTTATGGTTTGAATTTAAGTTCGTTCTCGAATCGTAATGAGATTATAACATATGGCATGTTGAAATTTTAGCGAAAAAGTAATAAGGTGTGTATGAATCGGTTTTTATAATATATCTATGGGTTGCGTGATTATGTAGTTGAATATTATTATTAGTGATTTTAAGCAGATCTGGAGATACTTTATCCTTTTGAGATATTCGATCCTTTTTTTGATTTTATCGGCTCTACATTTCTATTGGAAAATCGTATAAAAGTAGTGTCAATATGCTCGAAATTTCATCAAGTTTACTTTAGCACTATTCGTTTTAAAATTTGATTTTTATGAGATAGTTAAAAGGTAAAAACAAAAAGGGAGGATCAAGTGTCCGAGAAAAATTTAGAATTTTCACTCTCACTTATACAAGTTTTCAAATCATTTTTAAACAATTTCCAATTCGAGTTAAGGTTACTTAATCATTTATTCTATTTATCTGATTTATTCCAATCATAATAGTCAATTTTTATTAAAAAAAAAACAATTGAACATAAAAAAGAAATCATTTGACTTTTAATTAGAAGTGAAAAACCTTTATACAGGATTCATTACTAATTTATCTGAATGATTATAACTAACAAATCAAAACTACATACATGTAATTCCACTGTGACTTAATTTAGTAAGTTTCTCTAACTTACTACTGCAATTGAATATTATAAAAAATATTACATTTCGATTACTTCGATTGAAATAAAAGTGCGAATTTAATTCTTATTCATAACAGTAAAAAAACGTTTCATTATCACTATTTAATTTTCAACTCACACAAACTCGCTAACAAAACGTACATCCGTCGCTAGCTCGAAATTTACTTTTAATTAATTTTCAGATTAAAGACGCGCCCGGAAACGTGTCAGAACATGGCGTAGCCAGACAGAGAACTCCTCTGACTAAAAAAAGAAAGGAAAAATTAAAAAAAAATAGAATAAAAACCAACAGCCGACAGATAAAGAGCGCAACGAGGGGACGAAATGAAAAAGGAGAACGCGCAGGCCGCGTAATGAACCCTTCACAGTTCAGCGATGAAAAACCGGATTTTTTCTCTTCTAACCCGACGTGCAAAATAAGGGTTGGGGCAAAATAATAAAGATGACCTCCCCTGGGACATAAAGCGAATTCTGCGGCGAAAAAGCGCTTAAACGCCGGCCGCTTAGCGCAATTCGTTAATTTAGAGCGCGGCCATTTCGCAGTGCGCAACATGGCCGCCGAGTTCGCGGCTGACGCCTTTTAGAAGAAAGCGCGGGAAATTTTGAGTAAAAATTATAATAATATGTAAGAGGGAGTCGTTTTGGAGGTACAGAGAGTTGAATCTGTACCAATACACTTATCCCTAGATTTACGCGGTATCCATTTTACATGGTTTCACTTTTACGCGGTCAGTAAAAAATTTTACATTTTTTTTTAAATCATACATATTTTGTGTCACGCGTGTGTTACATCAGTTTCAATAAATTAGAATTAGAATATAGCAGTGAGAAGGCGAAATAATAAAATTATGATTATGTAACTATGTATACTTTTAACTTTAGGCATGTTGTAAATTTGTCGAGCTATTAAATCTATAACATTTCTTAATAAAATTCTCTTTTCATAACTCGTTTTACGCGGTTTTCTAGAACCTATTCCCCTAATTTATATGAACTTGAAGTATCGATTTACGCGGATTTTTGTTTCCTGGAACCTATCTTCCGTTTTTATAGGAACTCGGAGTCTCAATTTACGCGGTTTCGATTTACGCGATTTCTCCAGGAACGTATCTACCGCGTGAATCGAGGGATGAGTGTATTTTGATTTAGCAGTTTTTTTTTGACATATTTTTATATTGCTGATTTTTTTCAGCATGATTTTCTTCTAAAACATCGGCAATTTTATTTTAATTTTTAGCAACAACGAAGTCGCTCTTACGATCAGATGTCGTCATGCAACATTTGAGTGCAAATGTGAAAATTTACGTACGTTTTCGCTTAAATTTGTACCTTTTTAGGTTCGGGTCGAAACAGGCGCGATTTTTATGCGTCGTAAATTATGTTTTATTTTTTAAAGCGTGAGAAATTTCGCAGACCGCCGTAAAAAGCATAGAGACGCCTTTAGAGCACTAATAAATTTTCAGGCGTGCATTCTTATCGCAATATTCCAAATTATAGCCTCACTCTAAAATATGCTCTTTATTTCGACAGTGGTTTGAGTCCACGTTATGAAATATTAAAAGACTTGGGTTTGAATTTCTAGAAAAGTATTGTTAAGACATTTTTAAGAGTCTTAATCTTTATACTATACGATGGATCGAACATGTATGGAGTGCAGGGGCGATATTTCACTTCAACGTATAACGACACTTAATGAAAAGCTCGGAAAACTGCGCAAACAAACCGATCGGAAAACAACGGCGAGGAAAATTTCCTGGAATAAAATAAAACGGATGTACATACGTTTGTATAGAGGAGACCATAAATCGCGACTCGTTCAATGAATTATACAAGCCCACCCCTAAAGCCTAATTTATTGCAACTGTTGTATTATTTGTTCGTATTGTGTGTTTATATGTCGTTCTTTTACTTTCGGCCACTTTATTAATTCATTCGAATTTTTGGATTGAAACTTTTATGTTGACTGTATAGTTAGTTTTATATAAAATTTCTTGATTTAAGGTATAAAAATCAAGTCGATTTTCACTTCTAGCTAATGAGTGTTTCATGTTGAATTTCTTTTGTATTAATATCATTAGAATATCATAGAATGACTTAAACACTTATATAATTTTTTTTATTTATGCAACAGATTCTTTTTTGAATTTCAATTGTGGAATCTACAAATGAAAACTCGAAAAGTAAAAAAGCGTTTGCAACTACTGCATATTCAACCAAGTAGACAGATAAATAAACAGAGAGACGAATTAGTACTATGTGTTATAAATAGACGTATTTACATATGACGACTGAAAAGGACAACGGGTAAAAGTGACATTTTAACCAAAATTGAATTATGAACAATAATTGCTTCATACGTTTGGCGTCAAAAGGATTTAAACGAACTTGGAACTTGTACCTCGTTACATCATCAAATCACTCGACCTCCTCCTAACACACGCTCAACTTTAAACACACTTTTCTCGAAATCACTTGCACCCCTAGGCCTTTTCGGTCTTCATATACAACACACAGGACACCGATCAGACACAGCGCGTTCAACAAAGCGAAAAGCTTCAATCCGTCGTTGATTTCAATATCAAACATTCAGACCAATCGTCGACAATCTAAATTCAACCCACACACGCTCCATACAAGGATAGACACACAAACGCCTGTATTGTTTCGGCGATAATTCACAAAGCATAAAGGCCCGCTCACATACGTGTAATTGTTGTTTAATATTAATGGTTTCGCGCCACGGTTTTTGGCCAAAACGGAAATCTGTGCGACGTACCGCGTTCATGTATTAAACGCACAAACGCGAAATAATATTATACACACAC
This sequence comes from Cheumatopsyche charites, assembly GCA_024721215.1. Lineage (NCBI taxonomy): Eukaryota > Metazoa > Arthropoda > Insecta > Trichoptera > Hydropsychidae > Cheumatopsyche > Cheumatopsyche charites. The sequence continues at coordinate 965,137 of CM045580.1, read as the reverse complement.
GACATATTGTGTGTTAATTTTGCACATCGCAACACCTGAGGACTCGTTTGTTGTGTCAATACGATTAAATCGTATCGTTCGTCTAATTTGTACGTTCCTAGTCATATTCGAATGATTGATTCAATTTTCTGTCGAATTTCAGATATAAATACATGTACTTACATATATATTGACATTTTATTCGACTGTTGGTTAAAATCAATGAAATGTTACTTGGTACAAGTGATATTTTTTGTCGATATATGGTTCTATGAGATGACTGAATTTCAGAAATTAAATAACAAGTAACAAGGGTTCTATATTTTTGAAATTCAGTTATCATATAGAACCACATATCTATACTTTCCCTTTCCCTTACTATGACAGATCAAATATAATGAATTTTGGTTCAGAAGATTGCATCTTTCAAGAAATAGTTGACTGAATTATATGCTATCTACAACCTTATTTATCGATGTGTTTTATGCTATATTTTTTTATTTATTTATAGAACATATACTTTCTTACTTTTTTGATATTTCAAAATATTAAAATATCAAGAATGTGGTACAAATGTTAGAATGTTTTTTATAAAGAAACCGACAAACTCGTTCAGACATAGCAATGAAAAGCGTACCGGGAAATTTTTTAAGAGGATCTCTCCGAGGCTTAATGAATTAGCCGGATGCGATCTCGAATCTCAGGTGTCATAGTTTTCAGGAATTTTCAGATTTTCTCCTCAGAATCGGGATTTTCTCCTTAGAATCGGGATTTTCTCCGTTTTAATTAGCCGACGTCGGGATAATGCGCATGCAAATGAAACGCTTATAGATAACGCTCTAATTAAGCTCGGCGCGCAAAGAAGCCTGAGATTCTCCTCTATATACCATTTATATTACATCACGAATGTTCTCAATCTTTTTAGATGATTTTGATTCTGAAATAGTTCGAATTTGCTATTTAAAAAGGTTACAGTTTGATTGAGTATCGATTAAGATGATTTGATGATTTCCATCCAATAATTTACATAATATAACGAATGAAATAAATATATCTGAAAAAATCATTATAGAACTTTAGAAAATAAGTAACTATAAAGTTTAACTTTTAACACAAACTATTTCATCAATACACATAAGATCTAGATACCATTTTACGACCAAAATTCCAGAAATTTTCCTCAGATCCGAATCCAAAAGCTACCATAATACATATATACTGAGGGGATTATGTAGTTTTTGCATGTACTAGTCCTTGTAGGTACATCCTTATAAAAGTGGGCCATAACTCAGACCCTCGAAACGCAACGTTATCCCTTATTACCGGGATTATCTCGGTCGTGAATCATATTTAAGATAATTACAGGCGAATAAAAGTTGAGCGCAATTTGCACACACACGCGAGTACGTATAGCCGGGATTTTCCTTCTCGCGAACGAGATTTTCTCGTAATGAGGCTCGGGAAAAAGGAAAAGAGTTTTCTTCGGTTGTAATGGCGACGATTATCGTGTTATTACTTCGGTAATGGGATTGTCTTTTTTTTCAGGTGATGGGCGTTGATTTTGGTCATTAATTGGGTTTTTCATGTCGAGAATTAAGATAGTAAATTGTGAATATTATATAAATAATTCATATACAAGAAAAAAATGACAATTAGTTAAATTATTCATTCAGAGAATAAAATTAAATATTTGTGGAGTATATCGATAGCATGATACTTGATATTACTTAACATGAAACATAATTTAATCGTATTTAATTTTGACAAAAAAAATCTAGCCAAATCTCACCTAAATCATAACTTATTCTAATCACAATTGGAGGAAAACTTAACTTAACTCAAGTAATATGTATGTTTTGCAAGTCCTTAAAGTATTAAAAATATCTAACTATATAATAGCACTATTGTGTAAGTGTGTATGTGTCAAAAATGCGTTGATATATTCAACGGGTTGATTGTTAGTTCTTAGACAAATATGAAATTATCGATAAATTAAAACCACTATTTATAACTTTTGTGCTAATTATTTCACGTCAATACTTTTCGGTAGATCTTTCACGATTTTCATAGCATGAATTTTTTTCAAATTCTAAACTGAATTCTATGAAATTAAAAATACAAATCGTCTAATAAAAAAATCCATTTTGCATTTAATGGAAAGTTCGCAACAAAGAAATTTCCATTCGGATGCGAAAATTGAAATAAAAAAACGACGAATAAAAATATATATGCACGTTGAGATTCGATCTTTATGGGTTTTCCGTTGAGCGATTTACGAGCGGAGTTGAAAGTTTGAAAAACGATTTAAATAAAATGAACGAAAAAATAAAATAAAATAAAATGGGAAATGTAAAAAAAAGGCAGACGACTGTAAATCGCGAGTTTCGACGTGTAATTCGAGTGCGAAAAGCTTAGCGAACGTTCGAAAGCAAAAATCTGTATTTTAGTGTTTTTCCGAGAAAACTCTCCCCTAAATCGGATCGGAAATCGAAGCTCATTCTATCGAATCATCGAATCGTTAATTTTTACATTATTCATTCCAAGTTTATTCAATAATCGGTGATCAATAATCAGTGGACTTCCAATTTTAAATTACATCATAATTATCGTTTAGTTCCCGATGATGAAATTTGAATGTTTTTTGTTCGAATCCGACCCAAACCTGAATTTTTGTATGAAAACATCTTCTTTTTAAGATAAAATGATAATGAAGCAACGCACCAAAAAACGGATTGCTTCTTAACGTTCCTCGACTTTCATAGTAAACATACATACATATTATATTTGCGTTTTATATAAAGATGTAGATAATTTTATAGGCACACATATTTCGATTTAATTAAGTCAATTTCGCGAAAATCGTGAAAATGCTCGAAAATCCCGCGTTAATCTGAGCCTTGGGCCGTTTTAACGACGTCAGGTCACCGAAAGCATTAATCAAGGGTTGCCAACCCAACCGAGCTGTCGTCGTGCGACTCGTCAACACTAAATTTCGCCAATTAATGCACAAGTGCGTCAAAGGGTGCGGGCGTCGGAATAAATTCGACGGTCGTAACAGCGAATGTGTCGTGCTTGTCTCTGAAAATTAGTTTTCAGTTTATGGATAGTATGAAAAATTATTAGATGGACCCCGCGTTAAATCTTGTCCCTTGTGGATTTTTGTTGATGCGTGTGAATTTTTAGTTGCGTTGATTAGGTGCGAGTAGTTAGTGAATGTGTGTCAGGGAAAATTTGTTAGAGGGCGCTAATTGATGCGTCAATACGTATAAATGAACCTGGTCAGAAATAACTTTAAAATAATGTAATAGTTAGTATAAATAAATGGTATGCAATGCTAGAGTCTAAATACTGAATAACGAATCCTCTCCTGAAAATACTATCAATTAGATTTTTTTTTCATTGAAAATTAACGTAATTACCTAAAAGTTCAATCCATAGCAAAAATTATACAATTTAGCCAGAGGCATGAGACTGATGGTTAATAAACTACGCATCAACTGTTTTTAAATATACATTTACATCAAGATGCTATCTGATTGTATATAAAAAATCAATTACAATGGCTATAAAGTAGATGTGAACATCAGAAGAGAAATAAATCCAAATATTGACCAATACTGACCAAATAAATCGTCCTCCTTTTAAACTCTATTACTTCACACGGTTTTTTTCAATACACGTGCGATATTTTTTCGAAAAAATGCATTGACATGATGAATCTTATTAAGAGCAATCATTACGTATATGCGTTTTTTCGAAAAATATCACAATCATATTGAAAAATATCATGACGGGACGACTGTCGCTGTCACTGTTACTGTCACTGACTGACTAAAAGGGACGACTGTTATACTAATCGTTAGATTAAAATACTTATCATTCAAATGCAAACCTAGACAAATTACATAATTAAACACTATGTACTTCATCTCGCGTATAAATCTCCTCTATAATTGTAAACAATAGAACTCCATACGAAAATTTCGAGCTCATTTCAAATATTGATAGATGGAACAACTAGCGTAACGAGACAGGCCAAAACTCGGCCAGATCCGCACTCGCGTCGTTTTTGCCGCCTCGGTTTTAATTAAAAGTTTCCCGGGGCCGAACTTCAGATTTATGTGTTGTCGCGGCCGAGTTTTGTTTTCCGATATTCGCGAAAGTGCTAAATCCCCCATAACCCAGTTTGTTAAAACGAGCGGGGAAATTGCCGCTCGTTAAACGGGGAAAAATGCGACCCGGACCACCTCGACCCGACTTCCCCCGGCCAAATTAAGCCAGCGGTATGCTGGGTTATGAGAAGGGTTGGATTTAAGCCGGATAGTGTACAGATTATGCGTTTTCCGATGGCGTAATTTGAGAATTTTACGATTCGTTTATAGATAAACTTTGAGGTTATGTTATGGGGAATGTGGGTGAGAATGTCCTCGAGAGATTATTGCGAGGGGAAGCGCTTATCTTTTGTCTAACTAGAAATTATTGCCTTTTTTGCTCGCGTATTTATTGTTAGTGTTCGCATCTAGAATGAGAAAATCCACAATTTCTAGGTAAAGTAGCTAGAAAAGTCTTTACGTTTCTGGTTCATAATGAGAATTTTCCACAAACATATGAATCTTGAATTGTTTATAGTTGATAATTTTTCAATTCTATCGAAAATTAAGTTCGTTCGAAAAAATACTTCAAATTAAAATCATGTCTAAAAAAAATAATTGAGAGTTTGCGTGCCCTGGCAGGTAATTCTTTCTGCTCATTCGAAGGCAACTTTTGGCGGGAATTTCGGACAAACGCGGTTCGGAGAAAAATAGGAAATGCGGTGGGTGTCCTTTTGTTACAGCCGCCCTAAGCATTCGTGTTTATTGCGAAAGTTTCCCTTTCCAGGGGCGAAAGTATTTTCACGGTGATATATTTCAGCGGGGCGATTTGCATTCTGCCGGATCCTGAAGGCTTCGTCGTGTGCGTTAATGTGTGGAGTTCTTTGAAAGAAGTTTGCTTTAACGTGTTAGGAATGCCATTTGCTATTAAGTAATGTCATACTAGTCTCACTAATTATATATTATAGATAAAAAATATTACTAACAGACTATATTATACAATACTGATTACGCATCATGACAAAAAATTAAACCCATTGAGAATAAAAAAAAAACATTTATTTTATACTGCACAATAATAACTTAAAATAATATCTGTTTTTTTTAATTAGTCAAAAAAAATACATAGGTTTATATTTTTTTCAATACAACCTTAATTTTGTGATACTCATAAGATATCGTAATAATAATTGATATATTATATGATGTGAGAAGAAAAAATACGTATAATACATAAAAGATGTAGCCAATAAATGCAAATAATTAGAAAACATTTAAAATTTCTCAATAGATAAAACAGTTTTTTTTTTCATGCACATTAACAATCTTTCATTTATTTCGACATATGCATACATTCAACTTCAGAAGACAGATAGTTATTTTTTTCAAGAAAAAATATAAATCTGATAAATTAAAATTCATCCAATATATGTATTTATACAAATGATACAATTATAAAATCGATAATCTGTATACTCGAATAACATATTTATATGTCTCCAAGTAAATTTCAGGTACGGTTATATTACTACAACTTAACAATCGTATTAAGTAATATACACATGAATGTCATAAAAATATTCTAAATAAAATAATAATTTATAAAACATATAAATTTTTTAGAGACTGAAATTTTAAATTTTTTTCAAGACTAGAAATAAATTTGGAAAGCTAAAAACTTATTAGAAGGAACATAAAAAAATTAAACTATTTAAGTTTTTTAATACCTCTTATACAACAACCTAAACTTAATTGAAATTCGGTATCAGACTTAATTTGATGTAGATGAGATTTTATTGGAGTAATATTTGTGCCAATCCATTCGACTATCGTAGATACAAAAAATATTTGTTCTAGTTGATTTTTCATATACAATTCTAGAGAATTAAGCTCGTTCAACAATCTTGAAAGAAATATTGAATATTTTAATGAAATAAATTGATCAAATATAAATTGAAAAATATAAAAAGACATTACTCATTAATAGCGGGCACCAAACTTTGAATCTGCATCGGATTCGTGTATCTGTTTTGAACTTGCCACGGATTCAACCATGTTTGAACTCTACAAATTTAATTTTCACACTTGCATTTTTATGAATAAACAAAAACGGCAAAATATAATATTTATACTTACTGATCACCGAACGCAAGACACCTATAACGCTCTCTAATGTTCAAAAACGCAGAAACGCCACCTAATATTTGCCAACCTGGAAATTCTGTTTCTTGTAACAGCGGCAAAGCGTTTCTACGAACCAAGGACGATGATCCCTGATTGGAACTACCAAACCAAACTCGAAGACATGCTACTAAACTGGGTAAACTGGATGGTAAAAGTTCACAAAGAGTAGCATAATGATCATATCTTAGAAAAAAGAAGAGAAATAACAGTTAAAAAATATTAATATGACAATAAACATATTTTTAATAGTGATTTATATACCTAGACCAACCAGTAAATGCTATTCCGACAAATTTTTGAATTTTACTTCCGTGCTGCTCAATTTCACTTATCCAAGCTTCATGGTTACTTACGTGATATTTTATCACAGGAAGAAGCTATAATTTAGAGTTTTATGTTTTTTTTAATAAATTATTAAAACATTATAGATAATGTATGTATATAAAAAGAAAAGTGTATATGTACTTGGCAACTACCAGTAGCCCCTTTGAAAGCTGAAGCTATCCAAATTCTAGGAAAGACACTTCCATACTTATCCCACAAGGCTGATCCAAGTTGAAAATGTTCTCTCGCATTATAATGCCAAACCATTGGTTCGACAAGAGAACTTAAATCGAATTCTGAAAAAAAAATTACATTAGCAATGATTCTCTCACCATTAACAATAAATATGCATTGCTTATTTACCTTGCAAAACACTTGCATCAATATTTCTCAGCATATCATCCCAAACAATTATCTTAATGTGAGGATGAGTCTCTTTCAAAAACCTAGCTAACGCTGTGATATGTTCCAAGAAAAGAACGGCTTTCCCGTATTTACTTTCGGAAGCTCTTCGCGAACAGTTCCCACAGAGTCCCATATGCCACACCTAAATACAACAATTAGATTTGTGATAAAATTTAACAAACATTACAAATGTTTGAAAAAATATTGAACCTCATCTGCTCCGATATGAATGTATTGCAATTCAGATGGACGATGCAAAGCTATGACCTGACGGAGCATACTCCTCACCAGCGGCAGAGCGTCGGGCTGCGATGGACACATGGAACTGGGAAAAGCTTCCACTTCGCGTAGCTGACTCCATTCAGGATACTTTAAGACGAATTCCATGTGACCCAGTGTTTGGACTAGAGGTATCTACAAATCAAAATATTGTGAATTTTTTTTTTTTACAAATTGATTTGATGAAAATAAATGGGATGGTACATTGTTTCAATTTAAAACTAAAATGCAATCATATACAGAGATCTGTAGCCTTTTCGAACTTCTCTCCTTTAAGTGCTCTGAATATTTTCTATTAGAATCATAAACAAATCTCACTAAAATTAATTGGAGCTGAAGCAGAATATCTCAAAAATTTATTTCTCTAAGTCTCCGATCATATATTTCCCAAAAATGTACATACCACAGCAAGTCCACATTCAGCGGCTATATCCAATATTTGTCTAGCTTCGACAAATGTGTACGGAGCACCAGTAGCGAAAGCGCTTTCGGACAATCCACCCAACGGTCTCAAATCTTTCATATATGGAAATGTGTCTTCCCATTCTAGAAGGATTCCGGTGGCACCCCAATCTCTCAATGCAGGAAATAACTGAAAATTATAAAAAAGATCATCATCATAAGAACTGATAAATGATGACAATTACAATTAGTGCCTATAGCTAATCTTTCGATTTAAAGCCAGACTAGGAACGGAAAGGTTTTGTCTTTTCTTTAAATCAGGTCAGATTCGGTTACATTTTCAATGCATTTCGATTCAGTCGAGTGCCTCACTGACATAATAACAGACAAGTACCGAAAAATATATTTTGGCGTTCGCTATTTTCAACGGAGAGTCTATAAAATATTACCTTTTCAATGTAAGAGATTTTGGGTGGAGCCCCTTTCAGATCGAGATGAATCAACCTGTAATCGTTGAAGTTTCGATTGAATAATTGATTGTTTCAGCTGAAAATAAAATTAGTACGAAAATACTTGTGAGATCCGAGAGTCAATGGGTCCATTTTTATGATTTATGAACGATAACAATAACAACAACAAATAACACCTGACTGAGACAGTCAGAACGACAATACACGAATATTCGATAACAGTGCATGCAACGTACTTTTATTGGTAAAGGTCTAGATAGGGTAGAGATGAGCATGAACGCTACTCAAAACGGCATTTGTACAAATTGAATTATTATTGAAACATAGATGGTGTTATATTTGACAGACGATTCTTATATTTAATCTCATTTTAACAAGATGTGCTCATATATTGTGATATCTTCGTCTTTTTTTCCAATTTAAGTGCGCCTGCGATCGACGATTAGTTTATTTCGTCTAGAATGTTGTTACTGATAAGAAATCCGATCAGTGTTTAAAATTGCTAATATCTGAACATGGGTTGAACTTCAATTTTGCTATTTGGTATGTTTCAAAGTAAAATTAATTATTAAAACCAAAATTAATTGTATCAGAGTGATATTTTGGTAACGGGAAGACTATAGGTACTCTAAAGAAGGGTGTGTAGGGGAATCTGGGGAGACTTAGTCCCTCTGGGAGACTTCACCTTCCACATACTCCAGAAAAACCAAAAGCGATACATTACTTTCTATTGTCAGTAATGATAGTCTATGACATCTAATGGCGAATATCTAGAATGAGATCTTTCAGATTCGGAAAATTATTATTCAGCAGAAATTTAATTTTTGGCTAAATCGAAAAAAAAAAAATTGAATTTTCATTTTTTCGATTTAACGATCTTATCTTAATATTATAAAGTAGTTTTAGGGGTGTCGTTAGAAACCATTTTTGATACAGATTGGAAGAGGCTGAGGTTAGTTGATCCCCTTTTTGCTTTTTGCCTCTAACTCCGTTTTGGAAAGTAATTTATTGGGTATGCTTGGTATAAGCTCCATAATAAACTCAAAAAAAAAACGAACAATTGGAAGTTGTTTAATGTCACAAAAAGTTCATTGAAATTCAAAACATGAATATATGATTCTAGAATCAATTGCTTAAATAAAGTAATAGGAATTACGGTTTGGATATTTAGGCCTAGTTCACTCGCATGTGTCTAGTCTTGAGAACAGAATAACTTATATACCTATGTATGTATAAAGTTACACCTACTTAATCTCTGGACTGGGTGGATGCGTCTGAATTAGCCCTTAAAAAAGGATCTCATGATAAAACATAAACTAAATTCAATCAAATCAAAAATTTACCAGATACAGCTAAACCTAAGCTTTTATGCAAATTAAAGTGTCTTTTCATTGTTCCCATTTGTGAAAAGGCATGATTACATATTGTACACTTGTAGGGCTTCTCTCCAGTGTGAGTTCTTTGATGTTCAATCAGACGCTCCTTGCTGATGCACTTTCGATCGCAAACATCGCATGAATACGGCCTTTCACCAGTGTGGATCCGATTGTGTATTATAAAGTAACGCTTCCGAGGGAATGCCTTATTACAAAATTTACACACATAAGGTTTCACATCACTGTGAACCAACATGTGGCTCTTCAAATTAGCATTGCTCGTAACACGTACCCCACATACTTCACAAGCAATAGTCCGCACCATATGATGCGCTTGTTTATGAGTTTTAAGGCCAGCTGATGTTAAATATTTCTTTTTACAAATTTCACACTCATGTGTAGGAACTCTATTGTTTGCATGAATTTTGACGTGACTCTGAAAATAGTACGTTGATACGTTAATGAAATAGTTGAAGTATTCGTGCATTTTAGTCAATATTAAATTGTCGGAAAAACTCACATTCAAATGTTGTTTCGTTTGACAAGATTTGGCACAAATGTAACAAATGTATGATTGTTTTGAGTGGGTTTTCAAATGTGATGCCATACGACCAGGTCTCGTTAATACTTTCCCACAAGTAGGACATGGGGGTATGGGGTAGATTGGATGATTTTTTATATGCTTTTTTAGGTTCCTTAATGTTTTGAATTTTAGACTGCAAATTTTGCACTTATTTTCAACCTTAAATAATATAACTTTTTTCATTGGATTTATTACAACTGCGATTTAAATATTTACTAAGGTTTGATCTTTTTAATTGTATAATATCAATTAGTTGGGGATTATGACTTAAATTTTATCGGAAAAAAAAATGCTAACACGTCTAGTAGCTTAACAATCAATTGAAATTGGGCCTCTTTAGTACAGGAAGATAGTCGGTTCTGTGGTTTCAGCTGACAGAAAACATAAAATTAGGTTAATATATAGTTTTTAATTGTGCACTTTGATTTAGAGAGGGGGACACGTCAGGAGGGTTGTTTTTACCCCAATTTTACATCCCCAAAGTTGTTCGATCGCAGTTTTTTCAGATTTGTGCAAACTATTATAGATATGAGAAAACTGTTCAAGACAATAATGCTTTCCATTAAATTCTATACAATTATTACTTAACACTTATTTTGATAAAACTTATAGTTTAAGAATCGTTACTGAAATAATAATGGGTTTTTTTCATCCCAAACGGCAAGATTCTAATAAATAAATCGAATGAAATACCGTGTCCACGCAGAAGTTTTAAATACATAAAACATATTTAACTGATACTGATATGTACTGATAAAATGATAACATAAGATGCCAACAAATTAAAAATAATATTAAAATTGTTAATAATATTATTTAAAAAAAGTATTTCAAATTGAAACTTTTTGAATCATATGTTGAAAACTTCGGTCTGCGAGAAAAATTTTCATTTTTGAGGCAGAAAAAAACTTTCAGTGGGAAAATTATAGCCAAAGAGTTATATTTTTCACAAATATTAGTCAAAAAAATATAATAATTTTGCTTTTTAAATCACAGTGTTTTTAAATAATGCCAATATCGCTATAATGGTTGAAGTGTGTTTTAGTTTATCTTTTGAAAAACACTGTAAGTTCGAAAACAAAAGAAAATTTTTTTTTCAAGAAATATTTCTAAAATATGTTAATCTTTTTATACAACTTTCGTTACATTGAAAATAAAAACTTCCTTGAAGAGTGACATAAAATAAACTAAAACGCACGTCAACCATTCTAGCAATCGGCATCTTTTAAAAAACACTGATTTAAAAATAAAATTATTATATTTTTTTGAGTATTATTTTATTTTTTGAAACGCAAACCCTAATTTTGTATTAACTTTAATCCTTAATAACACAAACTTTTATTACACGTTTTTGTGGAACCATATGACTGTTATACAAGGCCCATGTGAAATTGAAAATTAATTAATTTTCTGATATACACACAATGTTAGAACATATTATCTACGTTCTGATGATTGCTGTATGAAATGAACAATTTTTATTGGTATATTACATATTAAAGTTCTAGATTCAAAATAATAAACAACCTCTATTTTATGCTGAGCTGCTTCGTGAGCCCAAAGGGCTTTTTTACTTTTGAACTTGGAGTTGCAAATACAACATTCTATATCAATTTCGGGCTTTATTTTTTTGCATTGTGTATTTTTTGGATATGGTTCAAATTCTTCGTCGGAATCCTTTCTCCTACAGAAAAAAAATGTTTATTATTGTGTGTATCGAAGTTACATATGGACAAGTAGGTATATACACACTTTGAAATTTTTGAAATACATTTCTTCTTAGTTTCAATGTATGCTTTAATGATACTTGTCCTCTTTCTTTTGAGATCAGCTTTTGAAAGGCATTTTTTCTTGTTTTTGATATCATGATTAATTTCAGTAGTCAGAGAGGTTTCAGAAGAATTATCATCAAAACCAATCAAATCATTGTCAAAATCTGGATTTTCATTTGCAGTAGAGTCATCGAACTCTACGATTATAAACAAATTAAATAACTTAGGGCCGATCTTTATACTCGTTTAACCCTCGTATTAGTCAACTATACTGAGTCCCTGCTATTAGAGATGCACTTAATGAGTCTCGACCAACTACTTGTCTTGGAGAGTTAGTGAAGTCAACTAACATGAAAATTAAACGAGTGAAAAGATTGGATCTTTAACATATTGATACTGAACAGCAAAAGTGGGCCTAGCAAATCTCTCGACTTACAATTAGAAAGTGGTCGGTCGGTTTACTTGGTCCATTTTTGTATCTACAGTATTGGAAATATCTTTAGAGTATTTTCTCTTTTTCACAAAATCAAAGTAATGACATCATTTGTTGACATACATATATCAATAATTATTTTTACATATTGTAGATAAAAATGTCATTTATAAACTGATATTAACACTAATGAATTTTGAGATACATATTTTCAAATTTCTGTCAGATTGTCGAATTGGTGCATCATCGCGCTGCATAAAACGCAGAATAAAATCTTTTTTTTTTCAATTGTGTGAACAGTTTATTTGATTTAACGTTTAATTTCTACTTCTTTATTTCATTGCGGTCATATTAAAGTAAATTACAGTATTGTGCGATTATTTTTTCTATTAAAAAATACATCAGAAACTGATTCGGGCACTGTTTGAAAAATAACTTTAGAAAAAAGAGTTAAATTGATATCTAATTGAAATATTCAGGCTTGTAATTAATATGAATCGCTACGTTAACAAAGGTGTCACTATAATTAATAAGCACAACAACAAAACGGATCCCAAAAATATTTTTTTATCTTCAGAAAAAAAATTATTCTTGGAGTTTCGAAGGAATGACGCCTGCTCTGGATTCTCGAAAAAAGGCCAAATCTAATCATTAATTTTTTGATATAATCGTGTAAGAAACTCAACATCCTTATCAATAATTTGACATCAAAAATAATACAATAAAATTGCGTAGCCAATTTTCATTGGCACTTGAAAACGTGAAACGTATCCAGCGAATTGTCATCGAAGCATGTGCTCGTTTTTATGTTTAGCCTGCACGGGAATAACACAACTAGCTGCATACGTTTTACATTTTCAATACTGCATATATTTAATATTTAAAACACAACATAAGGTTTTTGTTACCTTGTTTCATGATATCAATTTCAATTTGAGATTCTTCCAATTTTATTTCTATATCAGGATTACAACTAGAAATTTCGTATTTGAAAAGTTCGTGTTGTCCTTTTGTAACTGAACATTTTTCTTCATCGGATAATATTTTTTCTGAGTTTGTACAAAGACGTTTAAATTCATCAAATTTGATTAAAAGCATATAGCATTTGTTACACAATGCCTTTGGTAAAAAATCATTAACAGTTATCTAAAAAAAGTATTTTTTAATTAGCATTGTATTGCGGTTTTTAACAAAAATAAGTTTTTTCTATTTGGCCATTGCCATAATCGTGCACTGACACATATATGAAATTAAAATAGAAATGTGTAAGGGAGGTTAAAAAGAATTGATCCTCTTGGTTTTATGCCTTTAACTACCATTTGGAAAATCAGATTTAAAAAAATAAATGCGAAAATTTTAGCTACAATTTTTTTTTGCAGAAATTAAATTAAAAAATATAGTTTATTAATTTCAGAGGTTTGAATCAGAATTAGTAAATAAAACAAACCGGTAATGAAATGCAGTAGACAAAGATTTCGAGAACGTCTAAAGATTCCAAACTATAAGCGTGTTTTCCATAGCAGAGACAAGCTCGGCATCGGTTTTTATCTGCTGACATTTTGTATTTAGGCTTGCTTTTTATTATGTCAATATTCATTTTTATGTCATTATCATCCTGTTGTTAGTATAAATAAATTAGAATTCTTCAGTCAGTATACAAAACTGAGTGCACTATAAGGTCACTAACATAAGGAAAATGGTTTTAACTTGTCACTGGGTTTAATAAGCAATCCCACGTATGTGACTATATTTTTTCAATATGAGAAACTTTTATCTGACATTTTGGCCTGAAAAAAATTGCAAGATTTCGCAATTTATCCAATCATAGGATAACTTGTCCAAAAATATATACACAATATTAACCTAACAAAGTTATAAGCGTTTACCTTAAACGATCAGTATTTAGATCATGAATCCACTTAACTTCCTACCAACTTGATATAAAGTTCTAACGTTACCTAAAACTTTTATATATATTAATATATTTCTAACCAATGTGAATAATTGATCTACGTGTATTGATCGTTTATTTCATTATACTATTTGATTTGTTGCACTTAATTTATGAAAACGGTGTTAATTAACATAGAATTCAATCAAAAACATTATCACCTTTGAATTAAGTTTTTTTTTAATATTTTTCGACATCTGTCAAATTAAAATAACGTTTTAATGGTATATTTGGTCTAAGCAAATTTAAATATAACTTGCCTGGAGATGCTTGAGATAAACCGTCAAATGGGGTGAATGGGAACGAAACTATCGAAATATTTCAAATTCATCTAATATTTTGAAAAAATAATCGTATCAGTAATATTTTGGTAGTGGAAAAGAGTACGGGAGACTGAGAAGGTTTTCTTTTAAAATTAAATAATCAATATGACATTTATCGATATTTTCCTATGATACTCAACAGGCAACATGTTCAAAAAAATATAAATGTAATTTAAAATTTACCTTTTTAGTAAAAATAATAAAATTTGAAATAAAAAAAAGAATTGCATAAGTAAGGCCGATAATGTTGTTGCTAAGAAAAAATATTTTGACGTTTGAATATGGCGGGAGGAAACGTGTGTAAATGCCATTGAATAAATCGCAATAAACAAATAATTCTTTCAATTCAAGTAAGTGATATTTTAAATTTTTCTATTTTTTCAGATTGTTTAAGCTATATTCACAATTGATTCGATTATTACACAATAAAACAACATTTGCATGTATAAAATATTCTTTCACCTATCTAACAATAAAATACAATACACACTATGTTCGCATGCGGTAAATGCATTAACGCTAATGAAATCATGGTTTCACTAGTGAGTAAGAATAGAAATATCTATATTGAAAACATGAGCCCATAATAAAAGTATGTATCTAATTGTAAATTAATTTCAACTTTGTGTTAGTCTCATCTTCAGCTTAATAAAACAGGCTTTTTTTAATTCTTAATCTATAACCTAATCTAGTTAGATCATATTTTTTACATAATCGTAATCTTAAATTGATGATTAATTTCCATCCAACTGTAAAAAAAAATCATAATTTCGCAAATTCATTATTTTATCTGTATTTATCGGAATGTAAGTGAAAATATGATTTCACATGAACACTCAATTGATATTTTATCGCAAAAGATAAGCAATATACTCGATTTACCTTGCTCTTACAAACATATGGAATTCGCTTATCTGTTGTTTACATTGAAATGCTTTACGACCTCAATTTATTCCAAATTGTATTCATAACTTCCATTCAAATTTCTGTATACATAATTTTACTAATTTAACATTTTCCTTTAGTTTTTCAGCTGATAAATTTCCTGAATTGATGCGAAAATCGATTCTGCAGCTGAAAATGCTCCCTAAACCGTTCAGAGTTTCAATTGAAGGAAATATAGGATCTGGCAAATCTACGTGTTTGAACTTCTTCCGCAAATATGACAATGTGGAAATTCATCCGGTTATTATACCAATATCCATATTTCATTCTTAATCTGGTGAAATTGTAAAAGTGACAATTTAGCAGATTAGTCTAATAATTATATTTATATATTTCATAGTTTTTAACCTTCAAATAATCATCACAATTTTGTAATTTAATTTGAAATTCATATATTTACAATATCTTGTTTTCTTTAAAAAGGAACCTATAGACAAATGGAGGGATGTAGCAGGAAATAATCTTTTCGGATTACTTTACTCAGATTTATCAAAATACAATTTTGCATTTCAACATTACGTACAATTGACTCGTTTGGAAATTCAAACTAGTCCGCCTATTTCTAACCAAATCGATGTGAAAATGTTCGAAAGGTTATATGAATGTTATATTTTATCAAATATTTGACTGTTATTATTTTTTTCAATGTTCTAAAATATTTAATTTTGCAGGTCAGTGCAAAATAATAGATACTGTTTTATCGAAAACGCTCACAACAAAAACCTTTTAGCCGAATGCGAATTTGAAATTCTGAAATCTTGGTATAATTGGATTGAAAATAATGTAGATATTTCTCTCGATCTCATTGGTAAGATTCTTTCTAGAAAACAGTATTCATGTTAAAATACGGTCAATAATTGACTAATAGACAATCATTAATACGGTAGATTATTATTTATTTCAAGTATTTCAAAATTGATGCTCTTTTAATAAAGGGCACATTAAAATAAGTGCTGCATTTTTTCTAGAAAATTATCAAAAAGTGCAATTTTGACTTTTATTTAAAAGAAAAAAACAATAATTTATCTCCTGAATATTATTCATTCATATTTTTCTTCAGTAAAGACATAAATTATAATATAATTAATATAATATTTTTTTACAATTTTTAGTTTATTTGCGCAGCACTCCCGAGGTCGTATGGCATCGAATGGTAAAAAGAGGAAGATCAGAAGAATCCAAAGTGCAGCTAAACTATCTAAAAGATATTCATTCATCTTACGAAAAATGGTTAAATTCACCTGAGAAAGTCAAATGTGAAGTTCTGACTATTGATGCTGATAAAGATTTAGAAGACGTAATTAATCAGCTCACGTTACATTCGGAGAAAATTTTAGGCAAAAAAAGAAATTATGTGAAATCTTGACCTACTATTTCGATGTTACCTGATGAACATTTTATACCTCAAATATTTTTTTTTTCATTTTTAATATGTGTGTTTTATGATAACTGTGGTAGATTCTCGATAAATATATTAACTATTTTCCATCTCCAATTTATTTATTTTTTTGTAACAATGATATCGAGAATTTACTGATTTATTTATTTTATCCAGTGAATATTTTTTTAGTTAAATACACAATATTGATATTTTCAAGTTTGATAGTTTAGTGTAATTGTTTGTAAATTCAGAATATTTTTTAATGAATAGGATCCATTTGAAATATACTCAAATCAATATAATATAAAGCCAAAGTACCTACATATATTTATTTGTGTAGATTAGTTCTTACTATACAATTGTTTATGTTTACATGTACCAAATCACTTTTTTACTAATTTATTTAATTCAATGTCGGTAAAATTTATTTTACGAATATATTTTTCAACAAATATGAACATCTTTATATTTATTTAAACTAAAATTTAAATTGTATCATTTTTGATCATCCTTCAATAAAAAACTACAATGCTTGTCCTTTATATAGAGTGCATATACATACATACTTAACTAACATACCTGCTTCTGTCAAAAACTAGATTAGGTTAGGTTCGAACTGAGGTTTAACTTAAGTTATGATATTTAAGTGAAATCGGAAAAAGTATCAAAGTTCATACCTTGGTATTTTTTACGTTTTTGATTTTAAAATAAAAAAAAATAGTTTTTCGATGGACATTAAATTAACTCTTACGACTAAATGAACTGTCAAACAGTTGTCATAATTTCTTACACCATGCGAATTGTCAAACGTCAATGCTATTTTATAATTAAAATATAGTCTTTTAATGGTATTAAATGAGAAATTTATAACAAAATGATTGAAACTTGCCCCAAAAAATGTATGTTATTTGGCACCGTAACTCTAGCAATGTAAGTACATATTCCAATAAACAATAATTTATAATTACTTATAATTTGAAAATATCTATTAAATCTTCATACAATTTCAGCTTGACAATAATTGTGCTTATCTTAGAATCACATTTCGCCTCCGAAAGTGTTTCACCTTCGAGTGCATCACATAAAGGAAAACAGTTTCCGACAGAAAATAACTCAACATGTTGGCAGCATCAAGAGTATACACTTGTTTCAGAATGTCATCCCTGTACAGGTGATACGGGAATTTTCCATTTCAAGTTTCAAATATTTTGAAAATTGGTTCAAATTTTTTTTTCACACGTCATCATCATCAGAATTATTTCGAAACAGATTGATTCAATTATCGATATGATGAACTTAAAATATGAAATATCAAAATAGCAATGAGATATATTTAACTTGCATTTTATCACTTTTGTTAACAAATAACATTACATTATTGTAATCTGTCAATTGATTTCAGCATTCGAAATTAGAAGTAAAAGTATCGGTGTTTGTATTCACACTCATTACAAAGAAGTTTTGAGGTGTAAAAGTGGTGAAATTGTCACTAGAAGGTACATATTTTTTCAGTGTTTTCAGTCATGTATATGCTGCTATAATTTTCAATTGATTTCTTTCATTTCAGCTGTGATAGAGTAGCTTATTTAGAAGAAAGGGCATTTTGGAAATTTGTAGCGTGGTCTTTTTTGATTGGAGCAATTTCTTCTATTGCCGTAATGACAAGGCTACGTTTTCTCAATCGTAAAGCTCTTCATAGAGCTCATGTTCAGTTAGCGAACGGCATTTCATGATATGTATTAATACAAAATATTTTATTTATGTAAATTATATTTATTAAGATAATTATTTATAATTAAACTATTTTTCATATATAATATATGATACAATCTTTGATTGATAATATGTACCTATTGAAAATACAATAAATAAAATTAATCAAAATTTATTTTTCATCAAATATTTACATTTTTCGCAATAAATAAGGTAATATTTTTTTATGTAATAATTAATTTCAAGTCAAATTGAAACGGGGAAGTTTATCATGTTACAAAAATTACGCTTGCTCGTTAAATTGGTTTATGCAATATAAAAATATTCAGATTTTACACTCCATGTTGAATAATTTCAATGTTGAATTAAATATTTCCCTTTCCAAATTGAATATTTTTCCGATTCAAGTTCGACTGTTTTTGTGAAAATATAACCACGAAACTTGAACTTTCAAAATGTAAGATTTCAACACGATATAGAAAATATTTAACATAAATTGAAAATACATGACACCGTTGAAAGCCAAGCATATGTAACACAGAGATGATTTCTAGAAAAACGCACTCAAAGTTGAGCTTGCACTAAAAAAGGGAAAAAATAATTTGATTATATGTATTTCACAATCAGTACAGGTTCCTAAATCATTTTAATCCTTTTGTCATCAAATACATAAATATGTCTAGAAACAATTTAAGCACTTAGCTCGATTTCTTAAAGTCACATGATCCTTTCGACTATTTCGTCCTCATGTATGATAATATTTCATAACGAACGAATTTTAAAACCTATATAAGGAAATATCCTATAGTCGAGTTCGGTTTTTCGCATTTTTCCGGAAATCACTATGCCACTATATAAAGAATGTTTCGAAGCGTTTGCGGACAGTAGACCGTAGTTAGTGGCCGACGAATCACTATAGTGATTTCTATCGTCACAGTGCTAAACGAAAATTGACGGAAGGTAGTCAATACACAATATAGAAATTCGCATAACACAAATAATATATATTTGCAACACTCTGAATAGACAATTTTCACATTTCGGACATTCGAATTACATTTTTAACGCATCCGTATGAATACTGCATTAATCAGGCTTTGATTCGATCGCGTCAATTTTACGGATTCCCCATTAATCCAATTTCATCTAAACGCCTCTATTATCGATGCGTTTAACGGTACTTTCTTATTTTGCGACCGCCACTATTCTTACTTACAATCAGTCCCATTAAACAAAGTCCTAATTAGTAAAAAAAAACATCAATCTTAGATTTTTTGACTTTCATATGAAATTAAAAGATGTGCATTTAAAATCTAGTCATAGCCATGCAATATAAACTTAAACTAAACAAAGTATATACTGACGAATTTAAGTGCTTTCGTTATCAAATACATTGATACGATTTTGGCGGTCGTCAAATAAGAAAGTCTTGAACAATTTCTAAACAAAATCTCATCTCGATCAGGAGCGAAGAAAGAAAAAAATCCTGAAAACGAAGGAGCGATGTCGTCTTTCAGAAGTTCGGTTTTGTTCATCGCCGTTTCAGTGCTGTCTTCAGGTAAGCAAACCATGTGTAATATAATTAGCATGCAAATTTTTGTCATTTATTTTTCTGAAAACTAAAACTTTTGTGGAGAAAAAAACGAGAATCGATTTGTCCAGTTTCGAGAGCTGATGCCACAATAGACGTGTGAAATCAATCAACCACAGGCGGCTCGTTGCAAAATTTCTATTTTTTCCGAATACTATATATTTTTTTCAAATCAGTGAAATATATTATCTGTTCATCGATGAAAATATCTGTATTTTTTCAGTGATAAATTCTCATTTTGATCGAACTTAGTTAAAATTTTAGTACCTATTGTTTCAATTTTGAATTTTGTAGTATCACTCGGTTTTGTTACATATTGCACTCCCTTCTATTAATATATGTTTAATCATATCGAATGTTATCGCTTAATTTGCATTTTGAACAATGTGTGCAAAACTTTGAATGTAAAAATAACTGTCGGTGAATTATTTAGTAAATCAGATAAATCAAAATACATATTTAAATCATAGGCACTTACAGTATGTTAAAATATGATAAGTTCAAAAATAGTCATTGATATCCTAATGATTTGGCCATTTACCAGTTTTGTCGTTTTCTTTTATCAAATATATACATAGTTCGATGATGCAAAATGCACTTTCGTGACTACAAACGATAGTGTTAAGAGTTTATCGTGTTTTAATCTAAAACCATTAACAGCGATGAAAACTATGGGTAATAGTATTTTATTTCGGATCAAAATCAAATAATATTAATATTTTTTACAATCAATCGAAACATGCATCCTTAACATTTTTCAATAAAATTACCGTTCTTTTCATCGAATCAAACGAGTGAAGTATTCAAAATTTTACTTAACATTTTCCAATGGCACGATTCATATTAATAGAAAAAATGCAAAACCAAAGAAAATCTGCATTCGCTCAATTTCCGATTGAACAAAATTGCATCAATAGACCATAATTGCACCAATAATGCAATGAATTCGTTCGATGGCATAAAACTTGAATAACACCATAAAAACTATCGACAACTTCACGTATTTCTATCGAACGAGCGCATTTACGTATTTCCGAACAGATATTTCAAACAAGAACAATTTAATGTGAATTGTGCAACAACCTATTGCAGCTTAATAGTTTTTTCATAGTCGGTTGACATTTGAACCGTTAATGATGCCCAATCGAATAAAATACGTAGCTTTGTCTCTTTAATCAGTTTCGTAAGTTTCATTTAAGTATAAGATATAAATTTTATACGATACAAAAAATATATTTCTATTCCTGAAAGAAGTTTGTCCAAATCAATATCTGTCCAATATAGTAAATAACATGAATCGGAAAAAAAATATTAATGCTATTAGGCATAATTTTTCCAATATGACGGATAAATCCACAAAAACGCGAGGTAGCAAAGTTGAGATTCGTAAAAAGCACATCGAAATCTATAAAAATATCCCCTAAAATATTTAAGGTAAAATTACCAAATGACTAAAATTTTACAAGACTAATGATAAGCGAAGATGGGAAGACTTGTTCTTTTCTCATTTTGTTTCTTCTAACTCTCTTTAAGAAAATCGAATTTAGAAAAAACTTGAATCATCTACCATATGATTGTCTTTCAAATCTGAAAATTTTGATTGATATCAAAAGTCATCACACATCATACACCACCAGTGCTACCAATTGAAAATAATATTCGACACTCGCTCGAAAATTTAATAATTCGTTAATAGATGTTTGAATGTGCACTTTTCCATTTGTGTCATTTCAAAGAAATTGGCGGGAATTTATGAAACCATCAAAATATCTCACTTCCGATTTTCCTTCGGGAATTCCCGGTGTACCGGAATTCCTCATATACCGGAATTCCCAACCGAAATCGACTATTAACATGTGCCTATACTAGAAAAGGTTTTGCATGAGAAAAGTTTTCCACATCTTCACGGACATCGGTCACAGGTATTGAGCGCCTCAACGCGAAGCTCATTGAATATTTTAGCGGTTTTCTTGGAAAATTCAAATTCAAAAAAGTCTTTTATCCGAACTCGACCGTCGACAATGCTCTTAAGTGAAAAATTCGCCATATTATTGAAGCCGATCCGATGACCGGCGGAAAATGTCTTTTCTGTTAAAATCGGTTGTAACTAATGTTATTTTGCCGCAACGATATGGAAAATTTCTTTGTGGAAAAAAATTGTGATGAATTTTATCGAATTCATCATTCGGGTCTACTTTCGTATTCACTAGTTATTCTGTGATTTTTTTTATTTAATGATACATTTTAAAATATGCACACTCGTATACAGTGAGACGTTTTAAATTTTCGAATGATAAATATGTCTTTTTTCTCTTCCGATTTAGAACAATAGTAACGTGACAAACTATTGATGACAATAACTTACATTGGCTATTGCCGTTTCTCAACACTGAAGCACTTTTGACACACATTATGTTTTTTTAAGTGTTGAGCTTTATTTGCAATCAATAAATAGTAGATGGATGAATAATGATACTAAATAATGAATAATGAGCTTAAATGATGAATCACAAATCTAAATTACAAACAATGAATTTAAGTAATACACTTGAGTAATTTCTTATTGAATGTACGTGTGTACTTATGAAACAAAATATTAACATGACATTCAATTGATTTATTTTTTTTTCCTCTTTTTGTATAAGGATACATTGACTTATTATCAGATTTGATTTATTATGGGTTTAAGTGAGATAGAACATGATAGATAATAAATACAAAGAACACAATTAACGTAACGTTTTAAGTTAACGTAACGTTTTAATTTGGGTAAAATTGAGTAGGTATTGTATTGTATAATTTTTTCCTCAAACATAAAAACTGTACGTAGTACGTAAGAAATTTTATTTAAGCATCTTATATTTGAAAATGTCGTCAAAATCAACAAATCAGATTTATCTACACGTTGGTTTGCTATGCAGTTATTCATTTTTAAATTTGATTGATTGGACCAACACGAATTTATTTATAGTGTGCATATCTGGATATACTGGGCAAAACGAGAATATACCGCAAATATTATCTGTTTAAATAAAACATTTGAGTGATATTTCTGATCGTTTTGATAGTGTTATTGCCATTTCACAGATACGATTTAATGCAATTCACGAAATCGGCATCGGATACGTGGCCATCAAGCAATTGCAACTCGCCAAGACTTAAACACTTTCAATTGCTTAATGGGTATCCATTTCCTTCCATTTTTGTATCCAGTATCCATTTTTTTATCGCAAAATGAATAAACAATCCAAATCGTTACGTTTTCATTATAAAATTCAAGCGAGATCAATCGGCGTTGAGAATTGCAATATATAACCGAAATTGTGATTTAATATTAAAATGACAACATAATTGAATCAAAATAAACTTAAATGTAAATTTAATTATATTTAAATGCTTAGGAAACTCATTAACAGCTTAATAATTATTGAACAAACTAAAAAAAATAACTTTCTATGCAATTGTCAATTAGTCAAAGAAAAGACACGTATTTTGAGCATTTATTCATTATATCGGATAAAAATACATATTTGTCTCTAGCTATTATTATCTTCATATTTTAAAAACACAATAAATATTATGACAAATTTGATTGAAAAAAGCCTCCATTTCAATATTTGATGACTTATTGTTAGTGTAACCCAAAACTTAACCCAACTTGACCTTATCTGAACCCGGACTCGTAAATAAGAGAACCTTACTAATTGAAGAAGAAACAAAAAAACCCAATCTAAACTAACCTAATACAGATAATATCAAAACAGAATTGACCACGAAAGCTTACATCAGATCCTAATCAAACTTCTCAGAATTTGCCAACCAATTCCAGATTTTCTTCAAATAAATTAAGATACATGACAATACATACTTAAGCATCGTTATTGATATTTGAGCAGTTCGTTTCATAAAGTGATTAACTCTACTTAAAAAAAATAATTTGGTATAGTCACAAGAGAATCAAAAGAAAATTTTGAAAACGTTTGATCGATTTTCTCGACTTCTTAACTGAATGAAGTTACTCACGTTCAGCTCTGAACGATTCATTTTATCCCAGTATTGCGAATCTAAATCAACAAGTGATTCAAATTATACGACAGTTCGTAAAACTGCAACAACTAGTCTAATAAAGTGAATCATAAATTTTCACAAAAGTGTTTCACATTAGCATGAAACATTTCCACAATAAGTCATACACCTCTTAAACGATTGCATCGAACTGTCGGTTATTACCTTTGACGTATCATATGTGAATTAAAGAATCTTTCATACTCATTTATCTCTCAGTTTATTGACACTAATTGGTTATACAATGGAGTTTTGGAAGTGATTCTGTTATGTTTGCGATTTGAATTCGCACATTTTCCGGTGAGATTTTCACGTTGAAACTGCGTGATTTTTTTTTTCGAATGTATGTACACAAATCGAATCATTCATCAAATTTAAACGTGGAAAATTCGAGCCCTTGAAATTTAATTTTCCTTAAATTGAATCATTATCATAAAAATATGATCCATTGTTGAATTCTAAATTGAATTAACTACATTAACGTAAACGCATAATTTTATTTGCATCGAAAATTAAATAGAATTGTGTTCATAATCATGAAAGTGGCTTAAGTCAAGAATTTAAAAAAATGACTATTGTTTATTTACAATTTTCACATTTTTAAGTAACACGATATATTTCTAATTTTGTAGAATTGAAAATAAATAGATACTAGATTGTTGTATCGATGCACTACATTTGATCTAACCTAATCTAACCAAAAAAAAAATCATCCTAAAAAGTAAAATAACTCAACTTAACCTAACTTAATCTGACATAAACATTCAATTCAGTTTTATTTAAAACGAATTTATTTAGAACGAAGCTTCCACTTTTTAAATTTTTTATATTGAAACGATTTTAGGTGTAGGATTGTTATAATATATCAATTGAACGACAGTGAATTTAACCTAATCTAACCCAAAAATTAACCCAACCTAACTTAATATTAATTGTATTAAGATTAACATTTTGAAAAACGGAATAAAAACTCAACCTTACATAAACATCTAATACATAAATTTAATCAAAACAATAAATTTTCCACGTTAAACAATTCTAACTTCAACACACAAATCTTTAAATATCTCCAAATTAAAAATCTTAACTTAAACCATCATATAGATTCATAGATCATTTTTATTCAAAACCAATCTGCTTAAAAAAAATCCAATCGAAGATCCATAAGATTTTTTTCGATTTAAAACACGCGTCCTCGACACCAACACCGGATGAATTATCTACTATTCGATTGTTAAAAAAAAACGCATTGTTAAAAATTATCAGGTCAGAATGCATTTTCAGCGCTGATTTTGAAAAATGTGCATCTTTTCGAAGTATTGAAATTTTTATGTGTCACGATTCGTGATAGTGCATAACAGTTCGTATCGATTTTAGCGAAGATACATAGAAAACACACACGTGATGTCGTTCCCATATATATTTCAAAAGTAGGTGCATTGTGAATTTATGTGGTGACGTGTGATGAATATGTGTCTCCTTCGTTAAATATTTCATCAATTAATGGCTTTGGTCGAAAGATGTTTTATTTTTATTGCTGACCGTCTTTGTAATGTTTCAATGTGATCGATTCTCATTGAGTTTCGATTGTAATCAGATCGTATAAGACGTGTGGAAACATTATAGATTGAATTGTATAAAATGCAGTTTATATAACGCATTTTTTATATTGATATATTGTATAATAACTTATAAGTATTTGATAATCCTCTTGAATATCTCAAATTTCGCATCTCTTGACACACAAAGAGAACTCGTGATAAATGATTCGCGCGCGTCACTAAATTTTGCAATCTTTTAACAGAATTGACATAAATTTTTATAATTATACTGTACAGATTTAACACTTCAATTCAAATGATTTTAATTAAATTCTATTATGTATTTTCTTACAATATTTCAAGGAAAACGAAAGAAATTAAATTTAAAAAAGATCGAACTTGAAACAGAGATTGCTCAATTCGAAGTCGAAAAAATATAAATTTTTACCAATGAATATTTTAGTATCCTTACTTTGTCTAATTTAAATAACTGATTGAAAACTAATCTCTGAATCTTCTATGAGCTTTTTTATTTCTATAATACAAAGGTTAAGCTACGTCAATTTGCCTGATTTAAATAACTGACAAACTTATCTATGATCATCTATAAACTCTTATTTTTATAACACAAATCATAAACTAAAGCTACAGAACTTGAGCATTCCTTTCAAAGCATTAATCAAATACTTCATTACGCTTCAAAAATAATTTAATTTTCACTTACATCTCAATTTGCAAACCCCGATAATCCAAAATTTGCAACCCAACTCGAAACAACGTTAAACCGATAAATTCAATTAGAACGATATCGAATTCTTAGCTAAAAAGCGAAAATCGATTTCGTCACACGCCGTCTAAACAAGACGAATAATATTCAAAACATATGATGACTGAAAAGGCCAAGGGGGACAAGTAACTTCGAGAAAAGTGCGCTCAAAGCTGATCATGATTTGATGATATATCTTGGTACACATTCCAAGTTCGTTTATATCCTTTCACCAACGAATATAAGAGCGTATATAGTAGAAATTCCTGTATATAACTCGATTTCAGCAAAACTGTCACTTGTACCCCTTGGCCTTTTCAGTCGTCGTATACATTTTTTACAAGTAACAGAATTATGGCCTGTTAATAAGTTGGACCTCAAATTTCGTCAGTTTATCACGTCAGTGCTAAATCTCGGTCGCATGACTTTTGATTCGGTCTAATTGCATTTCATCCTTGACCACGGCCCTAACTTACGGCCTAGCTATGTACAGTCAATTCGCAAATTGTCTTTTTTTTAATAAAATTTTAAATAAAATCGAATTTACGATTGTCTTATCGATTCTGTATGATCTTTATTAATCGTTCATTGCGCTCTGAGCATAAATTTTATAATTGCGTTCACTCGACTATACACACGTATACATAGTCGAGCTTCGTTTATTGCGTTATAATTTATAAATGATCTTTTTTTATTATTATTATACGATATTTAACGGTTATTTTGTAGTAAATCATCAGATAAATATACTATGGGTTAGTTAAGGTTAACTTGAGTTAAGTTTTAGGTTAGATTATGTCAAATGTCTTTTAAAAAATATTATCTATCATGCATTACATAATGCAGGTGATAATTAATCCCAGATTTTCCCGAATAACTTTCTAACAATTCAACACTAATAACAATATACCCCGAATTTTACTCTATAAAATAATGGCATACGTCTAATATTCAAGAACCATAATTAAAACATGATTCATGTATGATTTACTAACAACGTAAATTACGTCTATCAAAAACGATTCTATTGAAAAATTCACTTTTACTTATGACGCATCAATCGAATTCAAATCGATCGAATATTCATATAATAATTTCTTAATTACAGATATGTTTAATTTTTGATTCGACATTGAAAACCTCATCGGTTTTACCTCAAAACCGCAATTGCGGTTTTCACTGTTGGAAATCGTCCTGTTCGAAGATCGTACGGAATTATTAGATTAGATATTAATGATGATGGCCAACGATCCGTTTGAAGAATGCCAATGATCACAATGCCAATGTCGATAATGCAAAACTCGTGTCAATGTCATGGTCGTACGTGGCTGTTAATGGGTTTTCATTAATTTTTATCTGTCTGATTTTTTTGGGACATTTATATAGAGTATAAATAACTTTTCAAAGTGCTTTGCTTGAGTACTTTTAGTACTTAGAATAACTACTTGGATAAAACTAGAAAAAAATCTGAGAAAATAAATCAATACAAAATGGCACATTGGTGTTATTGAGTTGATTATAATAATAGTATTTTAAGTATAGTGTTATAGTTTAACTGTCATAGTGATACTTAAAATTAAAATAAACTTCAATTTCCAATGACGAGATAAGAACTCAAACAGTATTTCTAAGAATCGATGAAAAACGGGGCTTTTCAATAAATTCCAATAAATTTTTGCTTCTAGTTTTCCAATTGGATTATTCTGATATTTTCATATAAAAATATTTCTGCTTTGACTATTAACTGTCATTTTAAAAACATAATATATTACATACTGTAATTTTCATGTGCGTTCAAGCAATAAAATATCTTCATCATATTCAATTTGTATCACGCTATTGCAAATCGTTTATGATATTTTATACAATTCAAAAATAAGGAAACACATTCAAACATATTGGGTATAGACATTCAATCGAATTTTTTAAATTTTCAACACATTCCGAAAACATACGTAACCAAAATTAATTTCTTCATATGACTAATTTTATTTTTGCTTCAAATTGAAAAATAAATACTATAAAATCAATTTCATTCATTTCAATGAATTAGTCTCGACGTTTCAATCGTATGTTAGTGATAAGTATAAAATTATTTAAGAAAAAAAAATCGTTAAGATGTTGCTATTGTTAGTAGCTTAGCAAGCAATTGAAAGTTCGAGTCTTAAATGTTTCAGCAAACATTAATAGATTGAAAAATCTAATAGAAAGGAAATTCGAACATTTGATTTTTCGAAAATTTCCCATAGAATCTCCAGTTAATTTTAACAGAACGTTAACAAACCTCGGATATTTCCAATATTATCTATTGTGCGGACATAGCCTATTGTCATTAACCATGTACGTTATCTTAGCCATTACTCTGTCTCGTTTTGAGTTGATCATCATCATTAAAAAACGTAGATATAAAGAAAAAATAACGTGATGTTATCAAGCCGCCACATTTGTCACTGTGATTATTATTGGCGGGAAAATTTACATGCTGTTTGCCAATTTTCTAAAAGCACGTTTTTCATTTATAATAATATTTTTACGTTTACAATACATAATATGAATCAAAATAAATTATCAATTATTTTTTTCAATTTCTCGACTAATACCATCACTGTTATTATAGACTCATTCATCATGAACAGTTTACTATGATTTTTCTTTCGAAATGAAAGAATTTGATTTTGAAATCGAAAGAAATATTTGAAAAATTCCATCGATAAAATGATCGATACATATTTTCGATTGATTTATTTCCGTTCGTACATAACTTGTACTCTTCAAGGCCTGAAATATTCTAAGAATTTCTTTCTACAATGTACAGTTTCCTTTTATCGCAGAAATTTATTTTACTCGTCAAGTATTCGATGTAACCTTATCCGATTCTTTTTCAAGTCCCTACTTTTCTATTGTGCAAGACACTTAAAGCTTGTTCGTGATTTTTAAAATTCGTTCCTTTCAGAAAATTACTTATCAATGAGATAAAGTTCTCTAAATAGAACGGGAATTCTTCTATTGAATAGATGACTTATGTAGTATGACAAAATCGGAAATTGTTTTTTTTTTTTAAATTTCTATCTCAAATGATCAACAATTATAAATTTTAAAAATACTAATTTGCTATTATTTTTTCCAGGATCTTTAATCTATTCTCAAGATTTTGGATACGATGGGCACAATGGTTAGTTTTTTTAATATATTCAAATAATTCAATAAAACCATAAATGCAGGTTTTCCACCTTAAATTCAATAATTTGTTTCAAGCTCAATATTGAAAAAAAACTGAATCAGACTACTCATGTCATCGTCTAAATTACCTCTAAAATATTTTGATTAAATTTTTGAAATGTTGAACTTGAAGTAGAAATTATTTAATTCGAAATAAAAAAGCTATAGATATTGAAATGATCAAACTTATAGATGACATGAATATGTCTAGTTTATTTAATTTTACAAATTCTATGAATGCAGAATGTATGTGAATAGAATAAAATTCATTGCGGCATTGTTGTGCCAATCAGTTTTCTCACATGTAACTACTTCCGTCGATGCATTTCTCATTCATGCACCGTGTGGATATCAATTGAATGTGGACAACACATTCCGATCATTCACGTACATAAGCATTTGCATTTTTCTATTCATCCGTTTGATATTGACCATTGTCGTTTAGGTCCACAGCATTGGGGTGAACAATTCGATACTTGCTTCGGAAAACATCAGAGTCCCATCAATATAAATTTGCTGACGGTGAAAGAGGTAAAATTGCAACCTTTGAAAATGGAAGGTTTCGAAGAACAGATTGATGGACTGTTGTTAGCCAACAATGGTCATACGGGTCTGTATAGTTTTTAAAGTGATCTTTTGAATTGTAAGATGTTTCAATTATCTTAATACTATAATTATAATTATCTTAATAGTGATGATAAAAGTGGAGAACCACGAATTGCCCAAAATATCAGACGGTCCATTAGTCGGAGATTATGTATTTAGTCAGTTGCACTTCCATTGGGGAAACAATGATTCGGTTGGTAGTGAAGATAGAATCAATAACAAAAGGTAAATATGATTTTAAATATGTGCCAGTAATGAATGTGGTGAAAAGTATTGAAAATTAATTAAACCGATTAATTAACCAGGAATTAACTCAAATTAATATTAATATAATTTAATTAGCACTTTCAATTTTTGTTTTCAGTTTCCCGATGGAACTGCATATGGTATTTTACAAAAAAGATTATGGAGATCCAAAAGGAGCATTAGAACACAGTGATGGTTTAGCGGTCTTAGCCTTTTTCTATGAAGTAATTATTTTCTACATTTATTCTACACATGTATATTATGCACCTATTCATTATGTTCTTATCTGCCATGCAAAATAGATTTTAAAAATTTATTTTTCTAAACATAAATATAATACATCATCCGTTTAAATTATTAGGTTGATCGTCATAGACATCCAGCTTACGATTCAGTGACCGCAGCATTACCAAACGTCACTGAACCACAAACAAGCATGCCGATAAGCAGACCTTTAAGTCTTCTAGATCTTTTACCTTACGATCTTGAGCATTATTTTACATACAGCGGTTCCCTTACAACACCCCCATGTTCGGAAGTAGTCACATGGATAGACTTCGAACAACCCATTAGATTATCACACGATCAGGTAAATTTAAAAACAACACATTGAAATACATTTTACAATTTAATAACTACAAAATCTTTATGTGTTTGCAAAGATTCACAGTTTTCGAGATTTACGATCTGACCACGGTCACATCACCCATAACTTTAGACCACTACAACCTATTGGAGACAGAATTGTGTTTTACAACACGGAGCGAGACTCTTATTTCGACAGATCTGATGTTGTTCATAAACCAATAGTCCAGCAGAAAAAAGGAAAATCCAATAACAATT
The DNA here is from genome assembly GCA_024721215.1 of Cheumatopsyche charites. NCBI lineage: Eukaryota > Metazoa > Arthropoda > Insecta > Trichoptera > Hydropsychidae > Cheumatopsyche > Cheumatopsyche charites. The sequence goes on along the minus strand of CM045580.1, from coordinate 933,649 downwards.
CAAGTTCGAATCTAACATCTGCATTTGCCACAACAATATGTGCTGTTGTTCTGTTATTCTTAATTTCATAGACTGAACATTGTTGTGTTATATTTAAATTGATGAATGTAATTTAAGAATGGAAATTGAATAAGTGTTGAATTTTAATTGTAACGATGAAAAAAAATGTTATTTTTTCATGATTACAATATTTTACCAAAACAGTTAATTTAAAAGTATTTTTTTCATGAAATTTGTTAATAGCATAGCTTTATATTAAGATTTTGTATTTAATTTTATTGAGAGTAATTTATTGAAGTATTTAAAATTGTTCTTTGCAACAATGAAACCAAGGTCGAGATCTTAATGAAAATTAAAGAATTTTTTTGCTGAAATGGATTTTCAGCTCTCAAAGTATATTGTGATAAAATATGTTTATAATAGATTTATTATAAAAGATCAAGATTTTGCATGTGCGTGAAAAATTAATAAAATTAAAAATGCTTTTTAATTAGAAATGCTAAACTAGTGATGTCAGTTGCCATAGAATCTTGTGTATGAAGATTAATGTACAAAATTAGCATATGTGTATATTTTTTTACGTATGTTTTGATGTTAACTATTTCAAAATAATAATTATAGTGAAAATATTAAATTATTTTTATTTAAAATTATTGTATTATGTGAATAAATAAAATGTGATGAATCAATGTTTAATTTTATTTTGTCAATTATTTTTACTTACAAGGAGACAGTCTGACATGCGACTCACAGATTTTGATGAAATTTTTTTTATATGTAGATGAAACATAGACATGAAACTTTGCTGAAGTAAGAATTCCAGATGAACAATAGTTTTTGCGTAAAAAAAGTTCAAAGTTAGTATGAAATGGCAATCTGTGACGTAGCTAGTGTCGATGTCGCACACAGTCACAATTTAGGCGAGCCCCCACTCCAAGACAACCACTTCTAATTAGATGCGAACCGTATACAATATGCGAATACATACTCTACTTCCTATTTCACATTTTTTATTTTTATTTACAATTAACACAATTAATTTCAGCTGACAAGAAATATCTTTTTACAATTAGGATTTTACAATAAAACACAATAAATAATTTCATATTTTCAAATTAAATTTATTTTCCGACTGTAAATTTTCAAATTTCAATTTAAGAATACAATGTTGTTAACTATTTCAAAAAATAATTATAGTGGTAACAAATAAATTGATTTTTAATTAAAGATATTGTATATTCATAAATAAAATGTGATGAATCAATGTTTAATTTTATTTTGTCAATTATTTTTACTTAGAAACTATTACATGCCCCTACAAAATTAATTATATTATCAATATATTCCTTCAATATTGAATGATATAATAAGAATTAATAGATAATGTATGCGTATGTTGAAAAGATATAGGGACATTATTATTAACTATGCAAGAAGTACTTATGTAATTATAAAGTATTAAAATATGTTTTTACACAAAACAATCACTCATATTACAATTATTTATATAAAATACACTTTTATGAATTTTTATCACTACTTCCAGGTGCCGCTAATGTTACCATTGCATTAATGTTATCACCTTGTCCTTGCTTCAAACGTTCCCATATTAATTCCGCAATAGCTTTTTGAGTTCTTCTTTCTAATTTTTCCAATTTTTTTGCAACGTCTCGTTTTAAATCCCAATCTGGTTTCCTAGGTGCCAAATTTGTAATATCTAGCTCATCGATCACAACCTGTAATTGAACGTATTTTTTTTAATAAAAACATCACATATTAAACTACATACAAAAGTATATATTTCCACCTTAGAATTAGCCGAATCTAGCTGTTCTTTGATTTCTTCAACAACATTTCCAACTGGAGCATCGGGCAAAACAACTTCCTTTAATGTATCATCAATTGGCTTGTAATTTCGAAATAATGGTCTGAAAATAAAAATATAGGATAATATAATATGCTAACTCGGAGTACGGAGATATGTGTACTCTAATACTATACATAACTAGAGTTCAACTAAGAAATGTACCAAACTTATTGCATACGAATTTTATTGAGTAGGTACATCATGAAAATAATATTCAACAGATTCTTATACTTGTTAACGCATAATGAACTGAAACTTACCCGGGAAGTGATTCTGGCGCATCAGACCCATTCGAAGCTCCCGAAGAAGCATTGGCACGACGGTCTCTGAGTGCTCGTAGTCTTTCTCGTCTCCTCAAGGCCTGCTGTTCCAGCTGACCGGCGACTCTTCTTGCATCGTTTGCAGCAGCGGCGTTTCCTGAACCTGAACCTGAGTTACCACTTTCGACAGCTGCTCCTCCGGAACTTCCGGTTGCTCCGCTTTCGATGACTTTTTCTGTTTCCGTCGATTTCATCGTACTTTTGTGTTTATAACCTCTTTACAAACGCTAATAACGAGTGACGCTTGTCAAATGTTAGCGATGACAGTTCTTAATTTTGGTCGTAACACAACATATCACGACCATTTTACTTTTTTTTCAAATTAATTTTTGGTTTAAAATCGTTGTTATTTCTTTTGAAATTTAATCATTTTATTTTAAAATGAATACATTAATTTTCTCAATTCAATTAAATAATTTAATATCAAAGAAAAACGAATTTGCTGTTTATCATTCATTTTTCTCTTCAGAATTAAAAACAATTCTTAATTATTTATTTTATTAATTCACGTCGAATTTATATGGTATTTATTTACTTTTCTTACCCATTTATTGATTTTTAAAATCCATTTTGGTCATATGTGAATCCATAGAAAATATGACAACTTTCTATAAAACTTTTTATTTATAGGCATAATTTAACATATTACAATTCATGAACATATGTATTGCAATTTCATAAAACAAGTATCTTATTGTTCTATATATCTATATAAATTAAATGTTTTAACTTACATATTCAGACTTATTGAGAACATAATCAACTTTGTGACATCGTAATTAACGAAAAATGAAATCTATCAATTTTGAATCAACCAAACTTTTTCAATGCGAAAATTCGATCTTGTAACTAAACTGTCTATGATAAATTATATTTTTAAATCTAAGTCGATTACGATTATTTAATACTTAATTGAAAACGTGTTTATTTGAAATCTGAAAAAAATGTAACGATAATTCTTAATTATTTCATATAATTTGTACGTTTTAAATTTTGAGTATTTCAAAACACATTAATCGTTACGTTCCTCTATTGTGATATTAAAGTATTCATAAATATTTTTAAGATGTGTATTTATATATTTACAAAACTTACAGTGAGGTTACAAATTATGATGATTACCATTTTTTATGACTATTTCTCTAATTAAAAATATTTTTAAAAATGGCTTGTAAAATTAAATCTTATGCATCGAATCAAACGCTAAAATTAGGCTTGGACTTAACATCTATTCTCTTAGATTCACCGAAGTGGATGTTCGCGTTCTGATTCAAGAAATTGTTTCTGAAATTCAAGCCGTGATTGAGAGATAACACTTTTGAAACAATGCTTAAATCTTCTTGTGACCTTCCACCTGGGACTAGACCAGATTGTAATAGAAGACTTTGCAATTCATTATCGTGAGAAAGCCTATTGTGGTGAGGAGTCAACGGAATATTCCTGAAATTGTTCGAAAATTGATAATTCCTATTGAAACCGTTGTTGTTTGAGTTGAAACCATTGTTATTTGCATTGAAGCCATTGTTGTTTGTGTTCAATCCAAAGTTTCCTGTCGATAAGTCGTGGCGGAATACCCTAACATTATTGTTATTGTTTTGTCTCGATTTGTCAATGAAGTTGTTGGTAAAAGGTTTCTCTAAAGGTAATTGTAATTGGTTCGATGGGACGATTGGAGAAGTCTGTTGTAAGGGAAATTGGGATTGTTGACCAGATCTTAAATGCACTAAGAAATCTACTGCTTCTCTTTGAGGCAATTGTTGTTCTGCAATTCCAATTGGGAGACTTGAAGGAGGTAAACTGATGCTAGGTTGGAAAGATACACTGGTCGGATTATTTTTCTGGAATGGTTGTCTGAATTGATTATTTTGTTGAATGAAGTTCTGCGATGCTCTCTGTTGATCGATGTATTGTTGTCTCAGCTTTTGTTCCTCGAGAATTCGTTGTTGTTGTTGTTGCTGTTGTCTCTGTTGTTCTCCTTGGGAAAACAATAGTTGTTGCTGATGAAGAAGCTGCTGTTGTCTCAATAATTCTTCTTGTTGCTTCTGTTGATTTTGTAACTTTTGAATTTGTTCCTCTAAAAGTCTTTGCTTTTGTTCTAATTGTTGATGGATCGCCAATTGTTGGGAGATTTGAGTTTGTTGTGCAGAGTTTTGGAATTGATTCAATGAAGGATCGTTCAATTGAGAATTGAATTTGGAAGATCCTAAATGCATTCGTGTGACTGGAAGAGATGGAGTTATCGGTTTACGAACTGCTTGTTTGTAAATTGGAACAACGCTTTTAGGCAATCCTTGAGCATCTTGATGAACTGTGAACGCAGCAACTAGAGGAGCTTGGAACACTTGCACTTCATGATTATCTAACTCCTCAATATTTTCACCATCTTCGTTGAATTTAGGTTTCGGAGTCGTAGTGGTCGTAACTTCGGGCTTTTTAGTGGATTTCTCTTCATTTTTAGATTCGATTTTCGATTGTTGCTCATTATTTTCAGCAACGACATTACTTTGAATACTCCTAGTTTGCGTCAACGTATTGAAGCTCGTCTCTTTAACTTCTATATCTTCGACTAAAATCGGATCGAGTCCTTTATAAGTGGTACTTTCGTTATCGTCTTTTTTCGTCGTAGATTCTTCGGTGCTGTTTTCGAACGCTTTATGACCATCGACCACAAACGAATGATATTGAACAGCTGGCTCTTGATCCGAAACGGAAATTTGCACTTTCGTTCTGGTGTCCGTTTCATCTCCAGTTGCTAGAATTTCGCTTTCTTCCGTAGTCGAATATTCCGTCGTCGTAGATCCATCTTCATTTTCATCTTCGTTCTCCAAATTCTCAATAGCCTTCAAAAGAGCACGTCTTAGAGCAGGATCCAAACGAATCGGAGGCTTCGGATCCACTTCATTTGCACTCTCAGAATCAGCACCGAGAGTCGAAATAACACAACTCAACACCAACAAGCCGACGAAGATCTGAAATCAAACAAACGAAATTTGATTATTTCAAACGCACGATCAGTGAAAGCAGTCATAACTCACGATTAACAATCGATCACGTCTCGACTGACAAAAGCATCTAAATTCATACGAAAATATTTACGCTATCACAATTCATCCATTAGCACACATAATAAACTTGGAAAAAATGGCACACAAAAGACTCATTTCAAAACACAATTTGGTTTTTTTTTCGCAGAAGCTGAAATTCCGCGACGTATCGATCCCGAGGTTACGAGGTGAGAGAAATCAAAAAATTCTCAACACATATATGAGATGTTGTTGAAAAAAAATCATGTGAAAGCGTTCCGCTACGAGTCCATCGTTTAATTATTGTTTGCCGAGTCTTAAATTCGATTCTTAAGAAGTCTTTTGACATTCGAAGTGACGTCGCCGTCATCATCATCGACGACACCTTCCGTCGTTTATATTGTTATTCAATCTGGTAACAGGCGACACTAATTGACGTTACATGTAATTCACTCTTACAACATTCACTCGAAATGGCAAAATACACAATCGTGTTAAAGATCGAGATATCGCAAGTACTGTTATCCCTCCTATAACACGAATTTATCCATAGAGTAAACCATCAGCACGACAATCAACTGTTAAGGTTAGTCTGGATTCAATAAAATTTCATATTAGTTTGGGTTAAAATGTGTTACATTTTAAAATAGTTCGAATTTCATCCTGATGCTTTCTCCTTAATTTAATAAATCTCCATTTTTTCGAAAAAAAAATTAATTACTCAACACAAAAATTTGTTCGCTTTGCTTATTTCTACAACATGATTCTTAATGTTGTTTCGTATTTTTCTCTCATGGGTTCGTATGTTATGTGTAACAATGCGCGTCGATAAGCAATCCCTTTGGTATTAAATTCTCTAATGGATGATGATGGCCAAACAAACATGAATGGAACCCAAAATTACCAGTTGTTTCCGTGTTAACAGTTTTCGGTGATGGATCGTTTACTCTCGCCGTACACAGGTGCAGTATTCCATTAAGATTTATCGTCGAAGATACGTTTTGATTTACGAGCTTGAAATTTATTTGATCGTTTTGAAATCATCTCTAACATAATATACAAGATCGTTTACTATTTTTTCGTAATATGCCATTTTTTTTAATTCTTATTATGCTCATGAGTTCAGAGCGTATTATTATACGCTCATTAGATGGCTTATGTATTTTTTTTATTTGATTCGTGAATCAATTTTCTATTAATTCTTTTTTTTTTGCTTTAAGTTATAATTTCTCAAGATATATGGCTTAAAAATTTCTATGAATTAAGATTGAACAGATAAAATCTAAATAAAACAAATTACACACACGAAGCAGTCAGATTTATTTTTATAATAAAATTGCACGGCAACGAATCAGAGCTTTATCTAAAATCTTAATTACGCAAGAAATTAGCACTGTTTTTCCTAAAAACAAAAAAAAAATCATAAGAGAGCACCACAATTAAACACGCAAAAGAGAAAATCGCACGAATGGGTTTTCATTGCTGCTCGTTGATGTCTCTTTGTTCAAGTAATGAAAATCGCAACCTTTTCATTGTATGATGAAGTAATTGTATCGCATTACGTATAATTATGATTTTATTTCCTTTTATAGGTACATTTTTTCAATCGAATCTCCAGAATCTGACAAAACTCGAACCCAGCATCACAATGACACCGAATTCCAACAAATTGGCTGCATTTTCATTGTACAATAAAGTCATCGTATCGCATTACGTATAATTACGCTTTTCAACATATAGTAATCGAAAACTCTTAACACTCCAATCATATTTGACCCGCGTAATCATAGTCATGTGAAACGTCTAGTTTGGCATTTCCAAAAAAAAATCGAATAGCCGTCAATTCGAAATCGAAGATTGCATGATCTATTGTCACTGACGAACTTGACGTGTGTCATTTTCGAACAGAAATCGTTTCGCAACGAATTTCTATCTGGCTTCAGATCAAATTGAGATATTATTGCTAATAATATTGCGTCTCGCAACGTTTCCGAAGAGAAAAATCTCTCGTGAGAATTTCTCCGATGTGTTTGCTGATTTTTACGCAACTAATTCTGTATTGATTGCTCTCGTAATTTTAATTAATGATCGATAAAAAAATATTGGTTGTTTCTTGTTTATGCAAACTCTTTTATGTCTTCGATCTTCCAGCTACATTTTCTATCGATCGAACGGTCATAAATTACTTCTGAACAATTGAGAAATCATCATTTTGATAGCAGACTGAATCATATCTTTCGCTTTGGAATATTTAATGATTTGTAAAATATAATTCTTCATCGATTCTAAGTAAAAGTAATGTATTATTTTAAATTAAGTTGAATTGAAATTTACTTGATTAATAATGGATTCATTTGTTTCCCTGAAAATTCTTTCTCAAATACGTAAATATACTCGTATATGTTTCCTCTTTTGTATTTTCTATTGAATTTCCCCCACAATCGCAACATTGGTCAATTTCAAAAACAAACATTTCAACTATGAATTATACATTTTCAAAAAATATTAATTTTCATTTTTTCGTCAAATTTTCACTAAATTTCATTACAGTTTCTTTCACATTTCAGTACAGATTTCAATACTGCACCTCAAGCCAACATTCAGAATGAACTTACTTCAAATAAATTCATGAACAATTCAACTGATGCATATTTTTTCAAACATTTCAATCAATTACAGACGGTCCTCGATTGTCGAACCTCAAATTTCTCTCGTTACCAGTTCGCACGGTTCAAACTAGGATATTCCTATCGATCACGTAAATCACGTTACTAACACATTAACCCCATCATATTTTATTCTTAATAAATCGAATTGACGTCTCGTTACCGTAACGTTTTACGACCCATGGGGTCGTGCAAACAAATTTCGACGACCTCTCGTAAAATATTACAATCGTACGTGCGTTTATATGACTGCGAGCGAAATACCGAAGTGTGTATGTGCAATTATAAAACTTTCTAACGCCCAATATGGATCCGATCTGTGGGTGAATCTGAAGAAAAAAATAGACAAAGGTCGATCCATCATTGTGCGAAGTCGATTTTTTTCATTCGGGTTTATAATAACGCGGGCGATGTATGAGATGATGCCATTGTTCGAATGTGGAGTGAAAATAAGTCGTAATAATATAAATGTGACTCGATTGCTTTATATGTGAGTAATAATTATGGATGTTGCAGTAAACGCTTGAAAATTTGTATTGGTATAATAAATGTATTGTATGTGTTGCTGTTCTGATGTTGGATTCAGTTTGTTCATAAATATGTATGTATATTAATTTGATTTAACATATAGTAAGATTTTAAATTTAAGTAATAGCTGACGTACAAAGTCAGTTTAAGTTAGGAATTTAATGTGTTAGTGTATGCCGTGTGTGGCTTCAGAGTCCTCGTGATGCTGTTTTTAGTCCTTACGAAAGTCACATGTCATTTTTCTTAATTTTTTTTACGTAAGTTTTACGAAACAGATCTAAAAATGGATCTTCCACATTTTCTGTATCAATTAAATTCGATCGATTTTCCGCAACACATTTCGTGTACTGATTACTTTTCGGATTTCCCAAACCTATCGACTACTTATTCACTTCAATATTATTTAAAAAAAATAATGCACTTACTAGTCAGTTTATAGCAAATTTTGCACACTTTCCGCAACATGGACATTTCGATAGAATCATAATTTTCCACCAATTACGCACAAGGTGAACGTATCCCCGACTCGAACTCAGATGATTATAATCTAATTAAACGTCCAACGAAATAATTCCAAATTCAGATTATTTTAATGATACGGAAACGCAGCAATCACGACAAAAGTATGTAAAGTCGCATTCACCTTTCGCCTTCTTACATAAAACACACGCACGTAACACAACAACAAAAGTTGACATCGAGTTTAACTAAAAACCACATACACACTTCATAAATCACTAGACATTTATTGCAAATAATTTCATATGTACTCACAGTTATACAACTGATTATTACACAATTGTGAAAATCTCTTAACGCCATTGAAATATGATAAAAACAGTAACGCTTTAATCGATAATGAGAATCTCGATATAAGCGTGGATAATTGCCGTGCACTTTTCGGCTTGTGGTTTTTTCGTCTAATTCACACGGTTATTTTTATCGTATACACGTGTAAAAAATCGGATTGATTTATGTAATTAATTCTCTAATAATCCGAATTTATTTAAATGGTATGAATAATCCGTTAAGCACTGCAATTATATTCGGATTGTGTGCGATTAGCGAAATCCATCTGTCGATCGTTAAATTCTAGACACGCCCATGTCATACCATGTGAATGAGAATTCTGATGATCGATTTTTAATATTCGTTAATTCGTTATAAATAGCGTTAAAAGTCTCGTTAAACTGAAGATTCTCAAAGGATTTTAAGTAAAAATCTGACCGTAGTTATAAGTTTTCCGGAAATGCGTAGGTAAATGAAAATAGTATTAAGTGATAGTTAAGTCAATGATAAGTTAGGTTAAGATTTTAACATGGGTTTAATACATTTGGATAAGTGAGAAGTTGTGATTGGGATAGTAAGGGCTAGTCTTTCACTTGTCAGTTAACAATTTAACTCTCATTTACATCTGTCAATATTGTAAAACATACAGCTATAGCTGTCATGTACAACTTATGATTAAACTGCAAACTAAACAAATGAAATTCAGTCATAAAATGTCAAAGATTTTTGAATTTGTGGAAAAAAGTTGAAACAATAAAACAATAATTAAACGATATAACCTAACTTAAAATCTATCCTTATTTGACTATCGAGTTTCACGTCGATCTGATAGTAAACGAATACCAAAATTTTATCAGGATATTCTCACGTGGAATTCAATCTTCAACCAGTTAACAAAGGGTTAAATACACTCTTAAACCTCGAGATAAAATCTGCGTAACATAAACTCATATGACGCAACATATCCGACTGCTTTACAATGGAAAGTGACAAAAACACAATTATCCAACTCGGTTTTCCCACCAGTGAGAAAAAGGAAAAGATTCACGGTTTCGAACTAAACCGATCGCTTCTAGATGGAAAAAAACCGATTTTTTTCAATACATTTTTTTAATAATCAGCATCCGCATGTCTCGATCGATATCTCAAAAAATATATACTTATCATTACAATTGAAAAAGTCGATAATTAAACGAATTGTTTTCCGCACCCACGCGTGAGATTGTCGCTTTCTATGCGAATCGAATATGCATCGTTGGGTAATTGTATGGTTGTGATGTTCGGATTTAAAATATCGATGATTTTTTTCGTTTATGCAATGATCCTTATTTGCGAGTGAAATCAGTCGAATGATGTCTGCGTTTATTTTATTTCGAAACAAAAGGAAATTGATTGTTGTTATTGATCTGACTTGACTTATTGCGTTTGACTCACAAGGAGAAGCTTCGTACAGGTTCCTGCTGATTTCGATGAAATTTTGTACAAATGAAATAGTTTTGAAGAATGAAAATGCAATTCTTAATAGTTTTTTTTTATCATCGTATGTCGAAGTTTGGTATATTTGTTATATGTACTAATAAATTCAAGTTTTAAATGAAGTATTATTACATGATTTGCTCACCCAATAGTGATATTAATATCGTTTTTATTTCTTTGAAAATATTTCAAAAGTCTTTATAAAAAACATTATTTTGATAACCAAACTTAAACTTACGATTATTAAAAGTTACATAATCATTCTTTCCATATATTTCATATCTAAGTATACTTACTTATTTCTACAAATTGTGGCAACTTTTACGAAACCTCTCCTTGTCAGCAAAAAACAATCACGTATAAAATAACACTCGAATAAATTTCAGAACATATAACACCTAGATACAGATCTCTAGTTCTATCCAATAAATCCAACTTTCATGCTTCCTTCACAAAACAATATTTTCCTATACTTTCAAAACTGTCAAGCCTCCACACATGGAAACAACCACTCAAACCCATAAAGCCTGCCGATGTCTGACATTTCAATTCTATTCGAACGCAATAAATCACATCGAAAGCCTACAAATTACAATGCTATTCGAGAGAGAGAAACAATACTTGAGAAATCGATCTGAGCAACGCCCGATTCGATATGCAAATTCGATTTTATTTGAAGAAGATGATGGTTTAAAAATTGTCGAAAAAATATATAATAATTATTAAAAATTCAATTGTACTTAAATCTAGCATTACGAGGACTCTGAAGCCCGACGTGGTACGCACAAACGTTTTATTCTTCAAGTTCATTTTTTAAAACTTCGTGTTATTCATTCCAAGATCCAACATCAAACGGACTCTGAAGTCCAATGCACAAATACAATTTGAAGTGTGAGGTCTCTTTTAATGAAGATATTGTGCGTGGTTTCATAATTACAGGTGTTAATGAAGAACAATTATGGTCTAAATGCGAAAATGGCTAGATTTAGACCTTTGCTGACCCCGGTTGTGCTCGAAGGCTTCAACGGACAAATAAAGACGTCAATATCGATAATTTGTTTATTGTGCGAAATTAAATACTTTCATTTGCACACGTCTATTAAATTAATGTGGGTTAATTTGACGGTATTGATAATTACTTTCAATAAAAACTCTTCGATGTTTATTATGACGATGAAAAAAATTAACTCACGTATCGAGGTGGATCTATATGCTTTTTTTTATGAATGAGTATTTACGATAGTCGGGTATTATTTTAAATTACTCACAACCGACGACCAATAAAGATAGTCAATCTTACTCTTTTATGAGAATATACTTTCTCATATGCCAATCAAGATTTCATCTAAAACTCGCCATAAATATAAGTAATATTTTCCTAATCATTCTTTTTTGTGAGTGAACTTTTTTCTATACAATGCGATCGGTTCAAAAACGTGAATTGTTTCTACGAAACTCTTCGAATTATACAACATTGTTTATTATAGAATAAATTCCGATAGAAAAAAGCACAATAAGTCGACAAAGAACAAAACGTGTACATCTTTTTTTCATTTGCTCAACGTTCGCGCATTAGAATTTTCAAACGAACAAATTCGTTTCGGTCTCCATTGTCTTTTATATAGACAAAAGCTATGGAACAGTTTAGTCTTCTTTTATTTTTGCGTTTATTTCGTCACTTGCGAAAATTCATATGCACAGTGCATCGATTTTAGTGTTTTGTCTGAAAGAATTTCGAAATTTGTTCTGAATGAAATTTTCTCTTATACATAAAATATGTTTTGACAATTTGCATCCGAATCGTTTGAAAAATAATACATTTGAATCTATAATATAAATTTACTAAGCGTATTTGTACGTTTGTTTGTACGTTTGTACGTTTGTACGTCTGCCCGGGATTTTGTATGGAAAATCTTCAAGCGTCGAATTCAGACGGTGCAAAACATATAACAAATAAACAAAACGGTGCACCTTTTGCACAGCATTTAATTTGAAACGAAACGAAAATACGGTAATTTGGATCTTACGGCCGATGCGATAAGATCTCCTTTCGTATCTTCTGGATATTTCGGAAAAAAATCTGTACATAAATGCCTTCATACGAATCTGACCCTTGACGCTAATTATCGATAGGTAGCATTTTTGAATATCAAGGTCACGCCGTCCGCTTTGTTTACATTTTCAAATATAATAATTAATTTTTGAAAACAAATAGTTTTCGGCCATTTTGTTTT